>JACEIK010001506.1:216410-233542 GCA_018107945.1 Datura stramonium | reverse complement strand
ACTACGTTAATAATTAAAAAACTGAAAAATTATTTTAAAATTATAATCGTTGGGTCCGTGTGTAGCACAGACATTCCTTCGTCTAGTGTTATATACATATGTGTTGATTGTTATAAATTTTATTTCATTTTCTTCCTTAGCACGGAGAACATTTTAGCTGTAGTAATGCATTTAGATATACAATGCATGTTAAAATAAATTTGGTGGAAAATTTATTTTTTACACTATAATTAATTATTCGAGATTGAATTCACGATTAGAACGTCAAATCTATCGACTAGCTTGTGTCATTGTTGTAGCGGTTGGTTTGATGTCATCAGTTGGGTAAGCCTTCTTCCCCATGATTCTTAGTGATATATGGTGCTCATTAGATTGTAAGTGTAGATAAGTCGTTGATTTGGAGTTTCTATCATTGAATCCATAGAAATCTTACCAATTAAGCTTCACTCATATTGTCTTCTTGTTGAAAATTGTTATAGCTACGGTTTGGTGGAATGCATCAAAATTAGATTGTAAGGTGATTCGTGATCCTTTTGGGTTAAGCTAGGGGCTATTTTGGCTATATTTTGGGGGCTTTTTTGATGTATTTGCAAGTTGTGTGTGTGGTTGGTCTGATGGATTAGTTAAGGGACAAGTTAGTGAGCTCGTAGTGGCTTTGGTTGTCCTTGATAGTCGTGTTCGATTATTGTGAAATTGAGGTTAGTATTGGTTATGTTAGATGAATCGTTATGTTATATATAGTAGTTATTGGGTTGAGAATAAGATTTGGGGATAGAATCATTAAGTTACGGTCTTTCGGTTGCCATAGAATATGTCGGTGGATGGCTAGATAAGTTAGGTTAGTGCTACATTGTGGTAGTTAGTTGGTGGGAATTGATTATTGATTGCGGGATATGTGAACTTGTTTTTAAGTGTATTATTGTTGTTTTTATGATGTTATGAATTGTATAGTGCCTTGGGAGGCTCATCGATAACTTGTAAGTCCGTGACGATTTTCGGCTAGGTTGAACTTGTGGCTTGTGCAGACCTGTAAAGCCGTGACTGTTTTTGGCAACGTCGTACTCACGAATGTAGATGCCTGGGGGGTGCATCACAGAGGAAAGTGGAAGCAAGGAAGGGTCATAAACTAAGAAAAATGAGATAGAGGCAGGGAAGGCTAAAGAAAATCAGAAATTGAACACAGACACCAAGACTGCCTTCCCCCTTTCCCCAATGCCTTAAAAAAAGCTGATGATGAAAAATGATCACAAATTTATTTCGATGTTAAAGAAGCTATCCATCAGTATTCTGTTGGTGGAAGTACTAGAGCAAATGCCAGGATACACAAAGTTTATGAAGGAATTGGTGACTAAAAAGAGAACAATAAGCTTTGACCCCAAGGATAACATTCATCATTGTAGCGCAACAGCATCATACTCGTTAGTGTAGAAAAAAGGACCCTGGAGCTTTCACAATCCCCTGTACAATTGGAGCAGTGAATTTCGCCAAGGCATTATGTAATCTAGGAGCCAACATAAATTTGATGCCTTTGACCGTATATGAGCAGCTGGGCTTGGGAGCCCCCAGACCAACTACAATGCGGCTACTAATGGAAGACCGAACAGTAAAAAGGCTAGTGGATATATTCATTCATATTCTAGTCAAAGTGGAGAGATTTATCTTTCCAATGGACTTTGTCATATTAGATTGCGATGTTGATTTTGAGATACCCATTATTTTGGGTCGCCCGTTCTTGGCCACTGGAAGAGCATTAGTAGATATGGAGAGTGGAGAACTGAAATTCTGGCTGAAAAATGAGGAAGTAATATTCAATGTCTGTAGAGTCATATGACAACCAAATGATTTGGCTAGAATATCTGTGATAGATGTCATTGATGATGTAGTTATGGAATTAATAGAAGTAAGCTATGCAACTGAAGCCTTGACATCAACATTGTAACCGAATGAGTGGGTAGCTACTGGAGCAGATAAGGCAGTGAAGGCTATAGTGGGAAGAGGTGCTTAATCATATGCACCTCAAAAACTGGATCTTGATTTGAAAAATAGATCAAACTCTCCCGCTAAACCATCGATAGAAGAGCCACTAGTGTTGTAACTTAAGCCATTTCCTTCCCATCTTCAGAAGTGTATTTCTTGATTCTCATAACACGTTGCCAGTAATTATCTTCGCAAAGTTGTTGGATTGGCAGGTAGAAACACTGATCTCCATTCTAAGGACTTACAAAAGAGCCATAGGGTGGACCATCGCAGACATTATTGGTATTCCACCAGGGATTTGCACTCATAAGATTAAGTTGAAGGAAGATTGCACACCTAGTATTGAGCACAAAAGGAGGCTAAATCCAATCATGTAGGAAGTGATAAAGAAAGAAATCATTAAGTGGTTAGATGTAGGGGTGGTTTATTCAATCTCTAATAGTTAATGGGTTAGCCCAGTACAATGCGTACCAAAGAAAGGTGGGATGACAGTGGTGCAAAATGAGAATAATAAGCTTGTATCAACTAGAACAGTGACTGGATGGAGAGTATGTATGGATTACAGAAAATTGAACAGCTGCACAGAGAAAGATCACTTTCCACTTCCCTTTAAGGATCAGATAATGGATAGGTTAGCGGGGATAACATATTATTGCTTCCTTGATGGGCACTCAGGATACAACCAGATTTCTATTGCCCAAAATGATTAGGAGAAGACGATATTTACCTGTACTTATGGAACATTCGCTTTCAAGAGGATGCCTTTTGGGTTATGCAATACGCCATCTACATTGCACAGATGCATGATGTCCATATTCTTACACATAGTGGAATACACTATAAAGGTGTTTATGGATGATTTTTCGGTAGTGGGTGACTCATTCAAGGTTTGATCCTAATGACTCCTAGAGCACTTTAATGAAAATTTTTGCATGAAAGGAGCATAAATGGATAAAAGAGGAAAAATCTAAAAGTGTGAAACTTAGAAGAAAAGAAAAGGATGAAATTTGTTAAACAAGGAGGGGGATATTAGCTGAGAAAGAAAAAGAGAAAAAGTTTGAAAAAATGAATGAAAGAATGAAAAGAAAAAAAATTGTGAATGAGCTTAAAGTGAAAAATCCCCACTAGTCACCTAAGTTGTAAATTTAAAAATAAAAGGAGGTACAAGGAAAAAATAGGAGATGGAAAAATGTGCTAAAAAGTTAAAGAGTTGTGAAGTATTAAAGTTCTTGGGGAAACTAGTCACTATCTTGGCCAAATAGTTTCTACCAATCCCTTAGCCTACATTACAACCAATTTAATTCCTAATTGATCCTTGATTCGATATTCTACATTAGTGCAGTATTACACTAAGGGAAAGCCTATGGATCGTCCTTTTGCATGCATGTTGAGTTCTTTGGGAGAGTGCGCTAAAATTATTTATTTATGCGAAAGTTAATATTGTTATATATCTTCTGTGTGAAAGAGCAACTCCCTAAATAGTGAGGGCATATAATGGTAAGATTTTAGTATATCTTGATTGCTAAATTGCATATGATTCATGTAGGCCCAAATATATCTTGTTGAGTTAGTTCTAACAGCTAAGTGATTTCAAACTTTAACATTTGATTATTAATCCTATATGCGTGTGAGTGAATTGTTGGAGCTTGATTGATTTGTCTAATGATCCTAAGTGTAAGTATACCTGTTCGTAGGGTGAATTTTATGATTAAATTGGAGAACGAAAGTAGTAGATTATTCGAGAACGAATAATAGTTTAAGTGTTAAGTGGTAATGAACAGCGAATTTATGCATTTCTTAGCCATATTTCACCCATACTTAGTTATGTTTGGAGAATAAATTATGTGTGTTTTCTTGTACTCTATGATATATTTGTGAAACAAAGCTAATTCATATGATTAGATGCTTTTAGATATAAAAGTGATGAATCTGGGCATAATTATTTCTTAAAAGTGCAAGAATGGAAAAATGGGGTTGATAGAACGAATTAATAGAAGTTGGCATTGCGCAGACACACCTATTCCATGGATGAGTATTGGTGCACCAAGCGGCACGATGTGCCATGGCATGCAACACATGGAGTGGCGCGACGCACAGTGCCTGTTGGATGACCAAAGATGCAATCCCAATTTGACTAGGAACAAAAGCTGCAAAATCCAATTCAAATCTAAGAAGGAACAACGAAGACTTAATCTACTACTATAAATACCCTTTATTTTATGTCTTATTGTGTATTCTTGAAAATTTAGTGTTGCGTGATTCGTACTTTATGAATTTGTGTAATAGCTTAGGTGAGTTTTTGTTGGAGAATTCATCAAGATCTTGTGATCTCTTTTAGCTTGGAGATTTTATTGAACAAGTTTACATTAAAGTAAGTATTTCATTATGATTTCTTCTACATATTTTGCGTTTACTTTCATAAAAATGAGCAGCTAAATCTCTTAATCTAAGGTTGTGGGATCCATCAACGAAAGTAGGCATAATAAAATAGTGATACTTGAATGGTGAATTGAGTGAATTGTTATTTTCTTCATCTTAATGCTTAATTGCCCGTATTTTCAACTTTCCTGACCAAAGAGGTTGAAGTTAGGAAAAAAGAATAACAATGGCAATTTGAGGCTACCAACCCTCATCTAAATTAACTTGAGCTCTAACCGAGGATAGTTAAGTCAAGACTTATGGTAAGAGTAAAATATACACACTTTGAGTTCGAGAGGACATAAGTGAAATTCATCTACCAAGATTGAGAGACGTTAGATGAACTAAACGTAAGTCTTATAAAAAATTCACCAGGATAGATCACTAGTAAAAGCCTACTAAATTATGAAATTATGGAGAACACAATCCTAATTGTCTTAATAATTTGATAAACAACTCAATAATTGTTAGCATTATTTTCTTCTCTTTATTTGCAAATCCCCTTCTGCAATATTGATTGCAAGTTAGTTTATTCATCATTAACATATTGTTTCTTCCCTATTTCCTGTGGGATCAATCTCAATATTATGCTGGTTACTATATTTGACAGTGACCGCTTTATACTTCAATTGTGAGGTATTATTTAGGCGTAATCAAATTTAGAAATTAAAGCATATATTATATAATGAAGTTTACTTCTCCCACTCCACACTTAATCGGTAGCACTGTCCTTAGTGATAAAATAATAAAGTATAAAGCAAATGAGTGAAAGAAGAACTCCATGGGTATCTAATCCTCATTATTAGTGGGGGAAAGAGCAGCTTCCCGCATCTCAGAATCATCCTCATCATCAGACTCCAAGTCAGAATCGACTCTAGCCTGCTCCTCATTTGTGGAATCATCATCATCTAAGGGCTCCTCAAATCCAAGATCAACTCTATAGAGAGCCCTTGAATGCTCAATCAGGGGGTAATCCATGTTGAGCCGCAACAGCTGCTCCTCTGTCACTCCATTCATCCTCAATTGCAGCATTTGCATGCCATAAAGGTGACTTAGCATGTTATCAAATCTTGCATGGCGCTCACTAATGGATAGGATCGGACTATGTATGCCCTCAAGATCCTTAGTCTTTGTGACATCTACTTCCTTTGGGTCATTCGTAGGCCTATAATCCACCACCTCCTCCTCAATTTGGTACCCTCACAGAAATCGGGTCTAGAGACCCCCAAAATTAAACCTTTGCCCCTTTTTCACTCTTGCTCTTCTTAACACATCCTTGATAATTTCCCAAACATTAACAGGCATCCCAGTCATTAATACATAAACAAGACACACCCTCTCTCGTGTAACATAAGTCATGTGCTTCCCAGGAACCAAATAAGCACAAATAATTTTCAACCAAATCCTAGCTTCTCTAGTCATATGTGCAAGGGGAAAGACACGTGATACTCGTCTTGCTAGTGTCGGGCCCACCGTGTGATCGAATTTGGGCCACTAAAAGTGTGTCAAATTTCTCTATAGGGAGGTCTCAAAAATCAAATTCTTGAAGAGTTGTGGGTCAATACTAGGTGAACCAAGTATTCTAATCAAAATCGTAGGCGAAAAATTAACAATTTGCCCTCTAATTTTAGCTTGGTTTGACTTTTCTTTTGGATCCCAATTAGCAAAAAGTTCCCTTATGATATTCAAGTTACATTCCCCCAGATCATTAAACACAAAGCCAAAACCAATAGTATGTAATCTATCTACAATATGTGGAAACTCCAATGCCAAACTTTCTTTATCCAAAGAAACATTTCATGTGAGTACTTTGATTCTTTATGTTCCTTAAACTATTTCTTACCTTCTTGCTCTGTGATCCAATGGAGCCCAAAACATCTCAAATGGTTGTTGGGGTAGACTATCTCCTCATTTTGCTCATCACTAGCTCTTCTTGAACTTTTTGAACCATGGCTTGAAGGATCCATTCCCTTCCATTTTCTTGGTTTTGGTGCCATTATTGAGGAATTTTTAAGAAAAACGTTGTCTTTTATGTTGGGTGAAAAAGTTTGGAGGATTTTGTGAGAAATCTCTTTCTTATGTTTTTAGGCTTCTTTCAGTTTCTTAGTAAGAATGGGTGAGGGTATTCTTCCTAAATAATAGACACAAGTAATAAAGAGATGAATATTTGGAGAATATTTTAGAGAGACATGGGGTGTGCAATGGGATGAAAAATGGGAGAAAAAAAAATTAGATTTTGTAGTTAAAAGCATTCCCTTGGGTCGGCTTGACCCACTTTTACCTATGTGATTTTGTCCTTGGAAGCACCGACGTGATGCGACGCTCCACGTGGTGCCAGGAACTGCGCATCGTGGCGCTCCATACGGTGTTAGGCACTGTGTGTTGTGCTGCTCTGTGCGGTGCTAGGCCCTGCACGATGTGCTGCTCCATGCACTGCAGTGCGCAATTTTTTCATTTGCACCCCGGTTGCAACTTTTATGCTCAAAACTCCTTTTTGTGGATTGTGACTTAACTCCTGCACACTTGAACAAACACGTAACTCCAAAAAAATCAAAATTATCTTAGGTTGCCTCCCAAGTAGCGCTTGATTTAACGTCGCGGCACGACATGGATATCTTGATTACTCAGACTTCATCAAGATACCCCCTGGGTTGCCTCCCAAGAAGCACCTTATTTAATATTGCGGCACGACACACTTATCAGCTTAAGATCCTTTCAACGTTTCCTCCTCCTTTTGGAGCTAAAACCAATTTGTTAACACCCGAAATAACCAAAAAAAACTACAAAAAAGTTAAATCATGAAATAAAGATTACCAATCAATCTCAGATACCAATTAACTGTTTCTTAATTGTATTCCCCGACAACGACGCTAAAATTTGATCATGCCCAAATTACACCTCCCAATTGAAGTATAAAGCGGTCGTTGTCAAATATAGTAACCCAATATAGGTTGGGGTCGATCCCACAGGGAATAGGAAAGAAACAATATGTTAATGATGAATAAACTAACTCGTAATCAAATATTTCGGAAGGGGGTTTGCAAATAAAGAGAAGAAAATAATGCTAACAATTGTTGAGTTATTTATCAAATTATTATGACAAAGTAGGATTGTGTTCCCCATGATTTCATAACTTAGTAAGCTTTTACTAGTGATCTATCTTGGTGAAATTTTTATAAGACTTACGTTTAGTTTATCTAACGTCTCTTGACATTAGTAGATGGATTTCACTTATCTCCTCTCAGACTCAAAGTGTGCATATTTTGCCCTCTCCATAAGTCTTGATTTAACTATCCTCAGTTAGAGCTCAAGTTAATTTAGATGAGAGTTAATAGCCTCAAATTTTCATTGTTATTATCTTTTTCTAAATTCAACCTCCTTGGTCGGACAAGTTGAAAATACGGGAAATTAAGCATTAATATGACGAAAATAACAATCCGCTCAATTTACCATTCAAGAATCACTATTTTATTATGCCTACTTTCGTTAATCCATCATGGTTCCTACAAATCTAGCTTGAGAGATTTAGCCTCTCATGTTTATAAAAGTAAACACAGAACATGTAGAAGAAATCATAATAAAATACTTACTTTAATGTAAAGTTGTTCAACAAAATATCTAAGCTAAAAGGAATCACAAGAACTTGATGAATTCTCTAACAAAAACTCAACTAAGCTATTACACAAATTCGTAAAGTATGAATTGTGCAATACTAAATTTTCAAGAATGCACAATATGACACACCTAAGACATAAAATAAATGGTATTTATAATAGTAGATTAAACCTTTGTTGTTACTTCTTGGATTTGACTTAGGTTTTGCAACTTCTATTCCTAGAAGAATTGGGATTCTAATCTTGGCTGCCCAGACTAGACTTGTGCGCTGCCCTCTGGTAGCAACATTACCCTTGGTGTATCGTGCCGCTTGGTGCATCGATACTGCCTGTGCATCGCACAGGCTATGGCACAGGTGTGCCTGCTCGATACCAACTTCTATTAACTCATCTTGTCAACTCTATTTTGCCATTCTTGCACTTTTAAGCTATAGTTAAGCCCAAATTCATCACTTTAAACCTTAAAAGCATCTAATCATATGCATTAGCTCTTTTTTGTAAATATATCATAAAACACAAGAAAGCATATACAATTTATTATCAAAACATAGATAAGTATGGGAAAAATATGGCTAATAAATGTGTAAATTCGCCGTTCATTATACCGTGATGATTTTTGGCAAGGTTGTGATTGTGGAATGATGTGTATATTGTTTGTTGCCTTGTAGTGTCATTTTTTTGGTAGCTGTTGATGCTAGATGTTAGTTGGTGATAGCTGAGCCCGTTGAAGGGCCTAGAGATTGAATCAAGTAAGACAGTTGGATGGATCTTGTGTGGTGTAGGTAGTGACAGGTGAGTTATAAATCAACTTTGTGCCGCTTGTTGTTCGTTTATTTACTTGTTTCAAGCTTGCCAGGCTTATGGGGGCCAGGTAGTTCTATTTGTTTACTTGATTTCCTGAATATATTTTTGTTGATTTCTTCTGGACTTTCTATGATTATTTTATGTCTGTTAATTTGTACTCTATATCTTATTATCGTTTTGCCTTACATATTCGGTACATCTCCGTAATGACGCTTTAGTTGGGGGCGCTGCGTTCATGTTTGTAGGTGTTGATCGACAGGTAGATTGTATTCTTATTCGTTCAGTGAATTTTCAAACGAGTCAATGATAACGCTAAAACCACACCTCCTTACGAAGTATGAAGTGGACGTTGTCAATAAAGAACCCAATTAGAGATTGAGATCGATCCCACAGAGAATACGGAAGGATGTAGAAGAACGCTAGAGCTTAAGCTTTTTAGTTAATTATTTCCTAAGAGGGGGGAATTTGTAAAAGTAATAAATAACAATATTGAGAAATTATTTGTTGTTTCCAAATTAATGCAACTAACTAGGGTAAGTAATCCCTATGACTTCATAACCACAAGACGTTTTATACTAGTGATCTATTCTGGTGCTTAACATGCAATATCAGTAAGTTAATTTCACCTAAATGGTTGGTCCCCTATTTAGATGATTATCACCACACAACTTGGTCCGTCTACGGGTGTATGCTTTACTAACCCTTACCCTTGATATCGAATTAGCTATTCCCGAATAAGGTCAAGCTATTAGATGAGGGTTGATAGCCTTAAATCTCCGTTGTTAATCCCTTTTTCCATTCACTACCTCCTTGGTTCGGTAAGTAAGAATAAGACAAGTTCTAACGCTTGCAACCATTAAAAATCAATTAAAACGAAGGAAGAAACAATACATGCATAAAGTCCATTCAACAATCACTAAGTATTTTACCTATGTGTGTTAATTTGTCATGGTTCCCACAACCTTAGTTGTGATGATTTTAGCCTTTCATGTTTATAAATAAATTCATAGCATTCATAGACAAAAGAAAAAAAATTAATACTTACAATGTTGATAGGAAGAAACTCATTTGATTAATGCAACAATAAAGAAAAACAACTCAAAAATCGTCTCAAAGTATGTGTTAAAACTTCTAAACCCAAGACTTGTCTAAAACTTGGCTTCTAATTCTACTTCAAACTTAAAACTTGAACTCTTGAAGACATTCAAACTTAAAACTTCATTCCTATTACATGAAAATAAAATGGTACTTATAGTAGTAGATTTATGTTTTCCTCTTATTCCTTGATGAATTTGACTTGGGATTTAAATTTCCTTTTCCTAGTTGAAGTAGGAAATCCATTTTTGGGCCGTTTGAAACCCCTTGGCGCGTTGCCCTTGTCAATGCCGTGTCCTCCATGATGCGTAGCACACCCTATCGCGCGGGGAGAGTGCTGTTGCGCATGCCTCATCGCGCCAGATCAAGTGTCGCGTCGCATGGGCTGTTGTGGCAGGAGTGTTGCTGCCTCGCATGTGTCCTTGCACCAAAACAGCGGTGCCTTGCGCCTGGCCTTGTGCCAAATTTTCTGCGCGTCGCACAGCCCATTGTGGCAGGATGAAGGCGCCTCGCGCGGGCTGTTGTCCATGTGCTAAACATAAATTCTTACATCGTTCAATCCCACTTCTTCACATTTGATCAATAAAGCCTCAAATACGTTCGAATCCATCATCTTAAGCCCTAAAAAAATCTAATCACGTGTATTAGTCATTTTCACAAATATATAATATAAACACATGCAAACACACATAATTTGTTCTCAAAACATAGTGAAGTACGGGCAAAAATACGTCTATGAAGTGCGTGAGTACGCCCTTCATCAACAGCCACACTTAAACTATTGTTCATCCTTGAACAATCTACTACTTCCCTTCTAACAATTAAGCACAAAATTCATCCTACGAATAGGTCTACTTACACTTAGGATCATGAGACAAATCAATGAAGCTTAAATAACTCACTCGCATGCATATAGGTTCAACATTAAGATGTCAAAGTTCGAAATCACTTAGCTTTTGAGAACTAGCTCATCAAGACATATTTTGGGCTAACATGAATTATATGTAATTTAGCAATCAAGATTAAACCAAAGTCTTACCATTAAGCCCCTCACAATTTGGAGAGATGCCCTTTTCTCACACAAGATATAAGTCAATATAAACTTAGGCATAAGTAAAATAATTTCCGCTCACTCTCCCAAAGAACTCAACATACATGCAAAAGACGACCCATAGGCTTTCCCTTAGTGTAATACTCCACTAATATAGAATTATAAATCAAGGATCAATTGGACTTTAATTTGGTTATAATGTAGGCTAAGGGACGGGTAGGAACTATTTGGCCAAGATAGTGACTAAACTCCCTAAGCACTTTAATACTTCACAACACTTTGATTTTTTTTAAGCACATTCTTCAATTTCCAATTTTTCTTCCTCATACCTCCTTTTTTTTTTTAATTTTTCAACTTAGGTGACTAGTGGGGATTTTTCTTTTCATCATTGAGCTTATCACACACTTTTTTTTCCTCTTTTCTTTTCCTTTCTTCCATTCCCACCCTTTACGCACCCCTACTTTAGCCACCCTCAACTTAAGCATTTTTTCTTATGTTGAGGTTCACAATATCCAAGGAAGAACCAGGGCCAAACAGGTTCATTGTAAACAAATGGGTACGGTTATTCGGTAAATCATGAATTTTTCATCTTCAATTTTTCAAAGCTCTTTCTTCTGTTTGTTTTCCCACTAAAAATCACCCTCCTTGTTTAGTAAAATATCACCTTTTTCTTTTCTTTCAATTCACCACACTTTTTAGCTTGTCCCTTTAGTTCTCCAATTATGCTTCTTTCCTACAAATTTTTTCATTAAAGTGCTCTAGGAGTCATTTGGATCAAATACAAGTCAATAGAACAAAACAGGATTAAGCTTGTAATATGACTATCAAAAGAATAGGCTAAGGCTCAACATGGATAACTAGGATAATTACAATCAAGACAGATAAAATAGGATAAAAATAAGGCTACCAAAGAAATGCCTCTATCACTTCCTAAATCCATCATTCTTATTTCGCTTTGCACACACACCGGGCAAGTTCTAGACATCAATTTACAATCATGGAGTATATCAAAAATTCTTTACTCACACAATGGCACAAAAATGGTTTAACAATGGAAATCAAGATCACATAAACCCATATATTCATATTGCATGTATAATATAATTAAGTCCATTTTTTTCTTTTCAAGCACATGAGTCAAGTTCCAAAAGACTAAGTGTTTCTACCTTTTTCATGCATTTAAGAGTGAATTAAATAAAGTCTCAATGATACCTAAAGTGAAGCACCTAGCATTCATAAGATCCAAGTTCTTGTTCTTCCTAATGACTAATTTACCCTTAAGACGGTCGTCATCCATCCATCATCGGGCAAAGTCATGACTCAATGACTAAAAAATAAAAAATAAAAAAATTCTAGACTCTAATTGGTTCTAAGGGACTATCCACCGGAAAAGTACCGAAAACAAAAATCGGAGGAACCCAAAATAAAATAAAACTAAAAAAAAAATACTACAAACTACAAGCATGCATGATAAATCTTAAATTCCAAAAAAACTAGGCCTACCATGTGTAAATCTAGCAATTAAGGCATGCATGGTAATATGAAGTTCACTTCTCCAACCCCACACTTAATTGGTTACACTGTCCCTAGTGCTAAAGCAATAAAACATAAAGTAAAAGGGTGAAAGAAGAACTCCCTGGGCCTCTACTCCTCATTTTCAATGTTTAAGTTCAAATTTTGTTGAAAATCATGACCTATCACCTGCACACTTAAACAAACACATAAAAATAAAAACTTTATCTTGGGTTGCCTCCTAAGTAGCGCTTGATTTAATATTGCGGAATGACAAAGGTATCTTGATTACTCAGAATTCATCAAGATACCTATTGAGACCATAGTCACATCTTGACTGCTTGTTTTACCATGCTAACCTGTGACACATACGAAGATAAAAGGAAACATGAAAAATAGGAAATAAAGACTAAAAGTTAAATACAAGCAATTAATCTAATCCTAAATTGTATTCCCCGCCAACGACGCCACTTTTTGATAACGCTCAAACCACACCTCCTTACGAAGTATGACATGGACGTTGTTAATAAAGAACCCAACTAGAGATTGAGATCGATCCCACAGAGAATACGGAAGGATGTAGAAGAACGCTAGTGCTTAAGCTTTTTATTTAATTATTTCCTAAGAGGGGGAAATTTGTATTAGTAATAAATAACAATGTTGAGAAATTGTTTGTTGTTTCCAAATTAATGCAACTAACAAGGGTAAGTGTTCCCTATGACTTCATAACCACAAGACGTTTTACACTAGTGATCTATTCGGGTGCTTAACATGCAATATCGGTAAGTTAATTTCACCTAAATGGTTGGTCCTATATTTAGATGATTATCACCACACAAATTGGTCCGTCTACGGGTATATGCTTAACTAACCCTTATCCTGGATATCAGATTAGCTATTCCCGAACAAGGTCAAGCTATTAGATGAGGGTTGATAGCCTCAAATCTCTGTTGTTAATCTCTTTCCCCATTCACTACCTCCTTGGTCCAGTAAGTAAGAATAAGGCAAGTTCTAACGTTTGCAACCGTTAAAAAATCAATTAAAATGAAGGAAGAAACAATACATGCATAAACTCCATTCAAGAATCACTAAGTATTTTACCTATGTGTGTTAATTTGTCATGGTTCCCACAACCCTAGTTGTGGTGGTTTTAGCCTTATTTTTATAAATAAATTCATAGCATTTATAGACAAAAGCAAAAATTAATACTTACAAGTTTGATAGGAATAAACTCACTTGATTAATGCAATAATAAAGAAAAACAACTCAAAAATCATTTCAAAGTATTTGTTAAAACTTCTAAAACCAAGACTTGTCTAAAACTTGGCTTCTAATTTTACTTCAAACTTAAAACTTCAACTCTTGAAGACATTCAAACTTAAAACTTCATTCCTATTACATGAAAATAAAAGGGTAATTATAATAGTAGATTTATGTTTTTCTTTTTCCTTGATGAATTTGACTTGGGATTTAAATTTCCTTTTCCTAGTTGAAGTAGGAAATCCATTTTTGGGCCGTTTGAAACCCCTTGGCACATCTCCCTTGTCAATGCCGTGTCCTCCATGACACGTAGCACACCCCATCACGCGGGGAGTGTGCTGCTGCGCGTGCCTCATTGAGCCAGATCAAGTTTCGCGTAGCACGGGCTGTTGCGGCAGGAGTGTTGCGCTTTGCCTGTGTCCTTGCGCCAAAACAGCGGTGCCTCGCGCCTGGCCTTGTGCCAAATTCGCTGTGCATTGCACAGCCCATTGAGGAAGGATGAAGGCGCCTCGCGTGAGCTGTTGTCCATGTGCTAAACATCAATCCTTACATCGTTCAATCCCACTTCTTCACATTTGATCAATAAAGCCTCAAATACATTCAAATCCATCATCTTAAGCCCTAAAAATATCTAATCACGTGTGTTAGTCATTTTCACAAATATATAACATAAACACATAAAAACACACATAATTTATTCTCAAAACATAGTGAATTATGGGAAAAAATACGTCTATGAGGTGCGTGAGTACGCCCTTCATCAGTCAATAAGCTCCAATTCTTCCAGTGTTGTTAGGTGTTTGAGTTATGTGTAGTTCAGGGCCCAATCCTGAACATGTTAATTTCTGTTGTATTCATAGAGGCTCATAGACGTTGCTGTGATTGGAGTATTATTGTCTTAGGCCTGAAGGCCATTTTGTTCAAGTTGTTATTCTATTATATGGCATCGTTGACCTATTGTATCCATATATTAGTTGGTCTATAAGTCTATTTCCATGTAGTTTGTCGCTTACTCTGAGGTTATAGTTACTATGACCCCAAACACCGTTGGTCTGATTGGTTGTAGTTAAATTTTTGACAGGGTGTGCTCGATTAAGCGCGGCATATGGTGCCAGTCATGCCTCTCCAGATTGTGGTATGACAAGGATTCAAAAAGGAAATAGGAACAAAATACAGAACTCTAGCTCTTGAAGCTACTGCGAGTGAGGGGTCAGACCTAGATGAAGAGGAGATAACCTTGATCACCAGAAATTTTAAGAAATTTATCAAACAAGGGAAGAATTATGCAAAAAGAACACTACTGGAAGGATGAGGAACTCAGAGAGAATCAATTAAAATGGATGCTACAAATATAAAAAAATTGATCATTACATCAAAGACAGTCCCATGTGTAAAATTGAACAGAAAAAGGAGAAAGTTGAGAAGGAACAAAAAAGAAGGAACTAGCCTAGGATAAGAAAAATAAATCCTCATCAAAGGCTATGATGGCTGCGTGGAGATCAAGCCCTGATGAGTCTGACAATAAAACAATTGATGAAACTACACTGATGACCTTTGAGGACTCAAATTTAAACGTAGAGGAAGAAAACAAGGTAAAAATTCCTAATCTTAAAGATAAACTTGATCTCTTTTCTAAGAAACAACTACCCTCCTTAATGATCATATAGATTGAAGATTTTTATGATATTTCCGAACAAAAGGATAAACTACTTAATTCTTTTACTTGTCTAAAGTATGAACATATCGAAATTAAAACCACTAAGAATAAATTGGAAAAGGAAATATCAATCTCTAAAGGAATAGATAAAACAACTGGATTCATCTATCCTATCCTCTTAGGTATGAAGTTTTGAAATTAACTAAGATTAATGGAATAGGTAAATCAACTGTATTCATCTTCCTATCTCTTTGCTCTGAAGTTATGAAATTTATTATCATAGGGAAGGATTAAAGTTCAATCAATAATGCTCAGCTCAAATATGAGCATGTGCTGAGGAAAACTAGAAATGAGCTTTATTCAGAAAAGATAAAATCTAGAAGAACTAATCTAGAACTAACAAAAGTTAAGCTTGAGCTTGAAAAGAGCCTATCACTGGACTAATTCCTCAAGAATTCTAACTTAACTCAGAAATAGAACATATAGCATAACCACTAGAACATGATTCAAAGAAGAAAATGCAAAAGAAGGAACTGAGTTATGTCTTTATTGTGAAAATATTGGACATTCCAAACTGAAATGTCTAGTGACTTCAAGACAAAGAGATAACTATGAATTTTAATAAAATAAGAAACAACATTGATATGTAACATGAAACAGAAAAAAGAACATATGTGTAAAAGGAAATAAATTCTCATGCTTTCTACCAAACTGGAACAAATGAGATTTAATACACTGTTTTGTTCAAGGAAAAGGACCTAACCTTGCTTAGGTTTATAAAACTAATCTCTAATCATTTTGCAGGTGAATGTGAGAGAAAGAAAGCAACAATGGTACATGAATAGCACTTGCTCAAGGCACATGACTGGAGATAAGCAAGAGTTTCTCTCACTCACTGAAGGCAAAGGAGGAAAAGTTACCTTTGGTGAAGGTAAAAAAGGCCAGATCAAATGAATAGGTAAGATAGGAAGAACAAAGAAATATGCAATTGAGAATGTGTATCATGTCAATAGATTGAATCACAACCTACTAAATATATCACAATCACAACTTTGCAACAAAGGAAATAAGGTAACCTTATCTTCCACAAGCATGGAAGTCATAAATCTAAAATCAGGAGAAACTGTTCTAATAGGTAAAAAGTAAAAGCATGTTTTCACAACAGATATCTCTAATGTACTAAAAAAGGACTTTATCTGTCTAAGTGTAATGGATAGTGACCCCTTGCTATGGCATAAAAGGCTTGGACACACCGGTTTTACTCGACTAAACAAATTACTCTCCAAATATTTAGTGATAGGTTTATCTAACACTAAGTTCAAGGATGAAAAAGTGTGTGAAGCATGTGTAAGGGGTAAACAAGTGAAGTCCTTATTCAAATCAAAGAGATTGGTATGTACGACCAAACCAATGAAACTAATCCATATGGATCTGTATGGTCCTATAAGGGTAAGAACTTGTGGTAGAAAAAGATACATTTTTGTGCAAGTCGACGGCCATACTTGTAACACCCAAAAGTCCCTACGGTCAAGCCCTAGACATGTAAGTAGATTAAGCAGAAAACCTATATTTTTTTCTCAAGATGACTCGTGGTACGAGTCGTTGTAGCCTGGTATGGATCGTAGGTTGAGTCGTAATGAGCTACTAGTTAACAGGTCTTGGACCAATGAGTCGAGGTACGACTCGTTGTTTGGTGTGATGGGCTGTGGTCAGAAGTCGTCATTAATACCAGGGTCTTCTGGTC
>JACEIK010001506.1:199488-215956 GCA_018107945.1 Datura stramonium | reverse complement strand
ATATAACTGTAGTATTTTTATTAACTAAATAAAAACTAATTCAATTTCTCCTCAATTTATTTAAAATCTAGATCTAATTTATGCCAATTGTAGCCATTTTTAATCAATTTAGGCCACATTTTAAATTTCAATTTAGCTAAATTAAAATCCTATCCATTTAACTATCCGCGACTCGTGATCCGACCCATCAACCTAACTATTAATCTCAGCCCTCCATCTCATTTGATCCAACGGTCACGATCAAATCCCTACACCTTTCCTTTTAATCTAACCAAACACCAAAAAAGCCCTCCTATTCTGATACATACCACCGCTGCTTCTCCCTTCTCCTCTTCATCTCTGGTGAAAACCACGCTGCCGCACCATGCCTTCTCTATTCTCCCTCTCCTTCACTCCAGCAAACAACAGCGTCGCCTTCACTGCTCCGACGGATAACCAAACCTCACCAGTGCCGCTCTATTATGCCTCTCATCTGGCCAGTAACCGCCGTCACTACTCCGATCGTTGAACTGACCCACCTCTCTGTTTCTTTCTCTTCTCTTCTCCGCCACACTGTTGGCGGACTGTCTTCGCGGATGAACAGAAACCATCGATATCCGTCTTTCTCTTCTTCTTATCTCTCTCCGCCGCTTCTCTTCTCTTCCTCTTATTTACCACCAACCACCATGGTCTGGTGGACTACCAGTAGCCAAGCCACTACCCTCACTATTCCGACAACAAGTCACCAGCGAAACACCACCCCGCTTACAGCGTTAGTCCATGACCGATGTCATCACTGCCTTGTTCGTATTGTACTTCAAGGGATTTGAGTATTGCGACGGATCCATGTTTAGTTCGGACTCAATCTCTTATTATTATTGCCATTTCTTACTCATTCTCATAATGAGATTTAAATGTTGATTTATGACTTTTTAGGTTTGATTTGTGTTGATTATTGCTCCTCCATGCTCACAGATCCTCCGTGTATATAAATCTATATTTGGTTGATTTTATTTTGGACAACTTTGTCTCAAGAACTTTATATTTCATATTCTACATACTTGAAATTGTATGCATATAGCCTCGATTGTTAGTTTGATTAGTCATATGAATTCTAAGAGATTTTGTTCCTTAATTTATGCTCATTTACTGCGAAATATTGTGTTAAATTCAGTATGATATTTTGTTCCTCCTCCAGTTAATTTTTGACAACATCATATAATATTTCCAGGCTTCGAATTTTGACAACCATAATATTTTGCCATTCTTGGTGGGTTCTTTAGTGATTTTACACCATTTTAATGTATTTATTACATTTAAGGAAATTCATGTCTATATCCGGTAAATTATGATTGATTTATGCTAAATGGTTTTGTATCTGGTAAAAATGTTCACTAATTCGTACTCACTCTTCTGTTTTCTTAACTGACTTGTTGAATCGTTTTTGGTAAATTGTTTGCTATTTATGGTGATATTGGATAAAGAAATATTTTTTTCCTCTTGAGTTAAATCATGATAGCTTTATGTGTTGAATACGGTAAATAGATATTTTTACCTTGTGCACTGTGTAACAATCTTAAATAATTTTGGGTTTTGGTAAGCTTTGATTGAATCTATGCCTAATTGATTCAGCTCTTCAAATTAAGAAAATTTTTAGTATGATTAATTATTCCCTTTCTCTTTTACTCCCTAATTGACTGTATTTCTCTAGCTATATAAGCATGCCTTCCCCTTCTTTTTAATACATTCGAAACTTACATGCTCTTGAGCAATACAACTTTGTTTTCCTCTTTTATTTAACATTCAAACATTGCTTATTCTTTAGCAAATAGCATTCAAATATGATTTCTTTCTCTAAATAATGTCATTGAACAATTGCCTTGCTCCGATTGCTATATTGATAATACTATCAAACACTTTCTTACATGCTCTTTTGCTCTCCTCTTTAATTCTTTTATCATTTATACCTCCTCAACACCAAGCACTGCTTGGAATTCATGAGATTCTTGTGATCTTGATGTATTGAGGTCTTGATACCAATTAAGGTATTGCGTGATACTGTTGGCTCACTGGTTTCTTATTAAATTTAACCATTGACTGGTTATTATATATAACTGTGCAAAAATGATGATTACTTATATGATAAATATGTTATTTAGTCTCTTGAATTGCCAACTTATGTGATTGTGACTGTGTCTTAATGTCATTTGACATAAGATTATTAAGTTTGTTTGGTCTCTTTGTATCTTATGTGATAGAACAAGCATGTTATGACACCATGAATATGTGACTACCATTCTATCATTATGTGTCTACCATTGTCTTTAACCTATTAAGCAGGTATCACTTTCATTATATTCGAGGCTTTGATGAGTTTTGCCATGGTTTGGAGGGCCCTGAGATTGAATGAGCATGGAGTTTGTATTTATTTATCTATTAATTTTTCTTATTTATGTATGATGTAATAATTGTAAACAATTGATAATAGTGGAAAAGGGGTTATTAGTTTGAGGGGGCAGGGTTTATGTGCTTCTTTACTATTTCTCTAAGCTCTCCCTCTTTTCTATGTTAATTAAAACCTGATAGAATTATAATAGCAATGACGCCTATAGAAAAGATATGAACTTATTTATTTCTCCTACAAATCATGCCTATAGGAACTTAAATAGCTTGATTTGAAGTATATATTATAGACATCATGCCTATAAGATGTGTTTAATTTTAATCAACACAAAAGATTATGTGAAAATTGTTTTATCTGTTTATTTGACGTAATCTTATTAATAGTCAGAAGTAATCTCTAGACCCAAAATCAAATTAGTAGTCCACTGCCTCTTGGACATTTAAGCTTGGGACGGGTAGACATTTGCTAGGGGGTTAGTACTCATCTCATTAGAACGACTTTAGGATTAGTAATTAATCAATTAGGTAGGTAGTGAGATATGATAATCTGTATTTTTCTGAATAATATGAGCAACCTCAATGGTTGTGAAGTATTATTTTAGTTGCATGGGGTGATCCATTAGGTTAAAATAACCCTCCCTTTATTTTGTTGCAGAACTACGTCTGGCTTGATACCCTTTTTGGGATATGTAGGTGTCTCTATGAGGCTCGGTCCCATCCTTTAAATTTTTATTTATTTGTTTTTGTTATTTTATTCTTTCCGTTTTTATTGTTTGTTTGTTGTATAGATTATTTGAATAATAATAAAATCTTTTCATATATATTGGCTTAAATTACTTTCTTCTCGCTTGTCTGAAAATATGTTATTTTAATTACATAGCTAAGTGCAAGTCTTTGAATACGTTCTCAATTTATATTTAGATCATCTATCTTAGTTAGATCTTTTATTCAAATAACTTGGTTAAAAATCAACCTCCTTTGCCCGCTAATTAATTCCCACATAATTATTGAATCCGAAAGGGATTCATATTTTGTGGACCTCGAAAGGTGCTTAACACCTTCCTTTCAAGGTAACTTGAATCCTTACTTGACTCTGGCGACCTAGGCTAGTTAAACAAAGTTGTTTGTTTAATAGGGTGCTCTAGCGTACCTTAATTCATTTGGTGGCGACTCGCTTCTTTTCTTTTAATCCTAAAAGAGTTGTCACATGTTGAGTTCCATTTTTCCTGAGAAAAATGGGGCGCGATAGCATAGTGACTTTGCTGGATTTTTTAGGTTCTAACCATAACGGCTTTGTTTTATGTGGGATTCTATGTTTCAATTTATATTTGTTCTTGTAGTCTATAAGAATCCCTTTTTGTAACGATCCGAACGTCGTTACAGGATGGTTAAGGGAATAGAACACAAAAATCTGGCTAAGGATGAGCTAGGGAGGTTGTGAAATAAACTAAGTATAGCATTGTACATTTTTGGGTAGATACTGGTCCAAGGGACCACTGCAGCGGTGGGATTTCCGCTGCAGCGAGATTGTGGTAGCGGTCGGAGTCTTGCCGTGGCGAAATAAGGAAGTAACTGCTGGAACCGTCGAAGCGACTCTATAGACACTGTAGCGGGTCCGCTGCAGCAAACAACGGGGGTCAGAAAGTGGAATTTAAGTGGGAGTTACGGGGTTTTACCCCATTACTCTCAAAAACGCGATCAGAAGGTCTAAATAACAGGATAACCCTCCAGAGAAGTGAAACCCTTCACCAAGGTAAGATTTCCATCTTTCTATCTCTACAATGTGTAATGTTGATCCTAGATTCCTTATAGACCTTTAATGGTGGGAGTTTTTGTAGAGAAAAACCCTAGACTATTGATCTAGCGCTGGATTGTAGGATGATTTGGGTTGATGTTGAAAAATTTTGATCACTCCCCTAAGATTATTGTTGAGAGTTATGCGAGAATTAAGACCTAGAACTTAGTAGAATTGGGGTTCACTTTTGGAAGCGACCTGAGGGGGAGGGTTTGATCTTCTAAAACCCTTATTTCAAAGAGGCAGTAATGAACGACTCTTTATTTGATGTAGATTACAAGCATTCCGAGGCTGTCAGAAAGGGCAAGGCTCTAGTGGAGTAGTTGACCCTTTGTGTTCGAAATCGAGGTTGGTTATGGTTATAGAGTTTAGACCCTGCGTAATCGCATGTATGCTTATGTAATGATTACATTTGATTGGTCTTCAAACATTCCTTGTTATGAGAAATTTTTATGTGAATAAATGAAAATTATCATGTTGATTTGAGATGAGTATAATCTGTTGTTGAGATCATGTGAAAGTGTGTAATGAACTTCGTGTTATGAATCTATCTAATGAACTTAGTGTTGTATTTGAGAAAGTAAGGAAATGGAGTGTAGACTCTAATGAATTGATAGGATTATGTAACGCACTTTGTGGTGATTTAAGGATGAGAATGACTGAAATATTAACTGTTTCTTGAAATGAGAGGCTCGAGTCCGAGGAGAGTATTCGGGTAAGAGAATATTATTATTGGGTGGCTCGTGTCCGAGAGGAGCATCTGAATGAGCATATGATTGGGAGCGGATACCATGCTGGTACGGTACATGAATTTCTAGAGTCCCCTGCAGGTCATGACTGGAAGGGAAGAAATAAGACCCTCTGGCATGTGTGTACACTAATTGTGTGATTGAGTATTTATGGTGAGATGGCGGAGGTGTGTGCTCGTCATGTCATCTTTGGTTTTCATATTATGCACGTTACTTATGTGGTGTTATCTTTAAATGCAAACGAAGTGTATGAAAAATGTGCTGAGAGGTTTTGTTAATTATAGTTATGTTATGTGATTTTGGATATTGAAGAATATGTCTTTAGTTCTAAGTGTTACTTCTCACAATGTCGGAACTGATGAGTGGTTTCTACTGTATTTCCTGTTGAACTCGTGAGTGGTTCTTGATGATGTTAATTGTTGTTTGTAAGTGTGCTTATCTGAGAGATATTGGTGGATTATGTGAATAATGAACTTGTTAAGTTGAAGAACTGGGAAAGTGCAGCATAGTCGAGCTATTGCCTAAGGCAGTACCGTTGCAGCGGAAACCTTTCCGCTGCGGCAAGAGTGTTGCAGCGAATGACCCAATCCAGTGAGTAGGCCAGCTGTTTCTCTGAGTGGATCTTTTGTGTATGAAGTGTTCTGTAGGTTCTTTTTATGTTGAAGATTGGTCTTATATTGTTATTACTGTGCATATTTGTTATTATTTAGGGTCGGCTAATGATGCCTACCAGTATTGTATTTTGTACTGACCCTACGCCTGCACATCTTTCCTGAGTGTAAAACTTGATCCAGGAAGTTCTTCAGTCCTCACCTATAAAGCAACAACGGAGTTTAAGAGATGAGCTGACCAAGGAGGAAATACCACTCTCCTGTCGAAGATGTCTTTCTTTTTCTAGACATTTGATTTTTCCTTTGTTTTAGACTTAGCATTTTGTAAAGTTGTAAGGAGACGTCTGGTGCAATGATAATCAAGTTTTGGGATTCATAGTAGAGTTTGTTTTGAGATCGTATGCTCTTGATAATTAATTTAGTTTGTTGTATTTTGGTGAAAGTTTTCTTGTGAATGATCAATTTCGGGCTAGTATTTGTGAATCTATGGTTCGCCCACCGGGGGATAGTGTGGGTGCCAATCACGGTCAATTGGGTTGTGACACTTTCTTTTTTCATATTCCATCTTCTTTTGATAAATTTCCATTACTCATTACCATGTTTAATTTGTGTCATTTTCTTTCATGCCAAATCCCTTCCCTTTTCCCTTACGTGTTTATTTTCCTTTCATGCTTGATTTCTTTCCTTTTTTTTAATTTACTTTTCTTAAATAATTAATTGTATTTCATGTTTGAATTAGACACACACACACACACACACACACACACACACACACACACACACNACACACACACACACACACACACACACACACACACACACACACACATATATATATATATATTAGCTTTTTAAATTAGTTATTTCCATGAATATCCCTTTCCTTTTAGCCCTTTGGTTGTGTGTATCTTCTTTGTCTGATTTATCATTTGTTTATCGCATTATATATATTGTGTTTTGTTAACTGATATTCATTACATGCTAAATGTTATTGCTTTATAAATGCCATTATTTCTTTTCTTACTCGGTAACATCATAAAATCTCATTTGATAATGGTTGCGTGGTTTCATGACCGTTCACTTTAAAAAAAATCCTTTGGAGGAATGTCTCGTGATTTGATTGATCAGCGGTGCGTTGATGGTCACGAGCTTCTTCACTCTCAAGTTGTCCGCTTGAGAGAATCTTGTTCAAAGTCATTCTTATCATGCCTATTTGTTTGTCAATTTTTGATTTAGTATCATGTATATTCCATTTTCCTTCTACTATTTGTTCATTTGGCATGTCTTTAAGTTGTTATGTTTTAGTTTATCGCTTCAATAATTATTATTCGTTTTCTATAATTGTTCATTGTTACCACTTTTATGTGCTACTTGTTGTTTCTTATTTAACTGTCATTTCCGTTCATATCCTTCCTCCAATAGGAACCTCTCTTTCTTTTCCTTTGAAAATGTCGGGTGGCACCCGTGTTGGAAAATGTTTTATGGATTGGTCGATCAGCGGTGCGTTGACAACCATGAGCATTCCCACTCTCAAGTTGTCTGCTTGAGGGAACCGTGTTTATACCCACTCCATGCTCTTTAGATCTTGATCGTGTGTTTTTTTACTAAGGAATACACATCATGTTACACCTAGGAAGTTGCGACGCCCATGGCGCGTCAAGATTGATAGTGAAACCTTGCCTTGAGTCTTAAGAGATTCTCAATACCAAAAAATACGCCTTCATAATTTATATGCATTTTGAGTGATATATGTCTAATTGGATTTGTTACCTTCTTAAGTTTAGTTTGTTTCTTTCCATGTATACCCGTTTCCTTATTCCCTTAATTTGTCTCTTATTTAAATTATTATATTCTTCAATGTTTAACCCCTTCCCCTTATTATCTTTATTTGATTTCTTATTTGAATTATTTACTGCATGCTTTCTCGTTTAATATTGTTATTTCATGTTAATCATTTCCAACTATCTCTTTATGTGTTTATTTAAAATAACTAATGACATGTTTATTTTTTTTATCACTTTATTAAATATTTATTGCTTTTCTTAACTACTTATTCTGTTACTGCTTTTCATTATTTGTTAATTATTATAACTTTACAAGTTGTCATTTCCCTCATATTTTTCCCAATTGGGAACCTTTCATTATAACAAACTGTACAAGCGAGTTGTGCCTTGCAGTTCTCCAAAATTCTTTCAAACACCTATTTAGAGAGTCATATATATGGGGTGAATGAATAGTTTTACTACCATGTGACCATGTGCCTTCTCACATAAGAAAATCATTCAGTCCGTGTCCACCCAACCCTTAGAAATTTATGTTAAATCATGCATGCATCATCCCTAGGAGGTCTCGATACCATTGGTGTTTTGAGACCATTAGTTTGACTATGCCCATGTTATACCCCGAAAGCCCAAAGCTCAGACCCAGGAGTTGAAACGGGGAAAAAGTGGAAAATTTGCAGCAGACTCAGAACGAGTCATGAGGATACTCGTGAGACCAACCCACGAGTCGTGAGGAGACTCGTGGGGAAGGCCAGGGGATGGAATTTAGGGTTGAGAAGAGGAGACCCACGGGCATGACCATGACTCGTGGCCAGGCCCCACGAGTCATTGGGTCAGTCGTGGGGAGGGAGATTAAGAAAAGAAATAAAAGGAGGCAATGTACCTCACGGTTGGTGACCACGACTCATGGTCACCGGTAATGAGTCATTGGGTTGCCCGTGGCGAACCCAGAAGATCAGGTGAAGCAGTGCACTTCACGGACGACGTAACGAGTCGTGCCCCAGAGCGACAAGTCGTCAGGTCATCCGTTAGGGCAACCTGACAGTTATTTTCTGCGAATTTAGTAAGGGCTTTTCCATAATTCCTAAGTTCCTAAAGCCTAAACTACGACATTTTGGGTTATGAAAAGTGGCCTTTTATGGGGTTAAGTTCATTTTAAACATATTTCATCCATGCATGTAAAACATAAGAAAATTGAGAGGGTGAGCAAGCTAGTGGTCTTCAATTTCTTTCAAATTCCTTTTGGGCATTCAAGGGAGAGTAAGATTCAGCCTCCAGCAGGTATGTATGGTCATGAATTGGTGGTTTCTTCAACACCCATGCGAAATCCCTCTCTAAAAGTATGAATCTCCATGATTAATCTATGGTTTTTTTTTACTCAAATGCATGAATTATCTATTTCTACACATGGGTATGAATTGATTATGATTCTATTATCGAATTATGAAGCATGGGAAATTTTTATAAGGATTCCAATTAAAAATCATGTTTCTAACCTTATGAATTTTAAAGCCCATTGAGGGGATGTTCATGAAAAGTAAGATTTTTGATGTATATGTGATAATGATGAGATATTATGAAGAAAAGCATGTTGTAAGCCCCGAGTATACACCCTGGACGTAACACGGTACTTAAAGCCACAAGTGACCCCAAGTCAACCCCTGGTCTATCATACACTAGCATGCTGAGTAAACATGCACAATAGAACTTTTAAATAACAGATTTATCAGTTTAAGAAAATCTAAATACTGGAAGTAGAAAAAAATATCTAAAATACAATTCAGAAAGAAAAGTCTAGTCTGAAAGCCAACTACTGAGGAGTTGCTGGGACAGGCCCCCAACTAACTCTAAGTCCATACAAAACCATATCCAACTGAAATAATTAAACAAGGCCCTCGAATGATGAGGACTCACACTCTGATTTGCTGAAATGGAATGCTTTGAAACTGAAGCAACTATCTGGCTGAATCTGAGAACCTGTAGCTGTATCATGAAATGATACAACATGAAAGCATGCGTCAGTACTTTGAATGTACTGAGTAAGTTGGAGGAACATACTGAATATAAAGTCAGAACTGAAATGAAACTCCATGACCAACACGTAAGCTGAACTAAACTGATATAATCTGAAATGGTCAAGACGACCTTATCTGATGGTCAAGGACATCACCTAAGTCTGAAACACTTAATCTGAGATACTATACTGAACTGAGCTTCTTATTCTGATACTGGACTGGATTGACTAGTGGGAGAGTCTATAACGTACATATAACCAGGTGAGCTAGACGTGAAGTTCGATGTATACACCCCGCCAGTAGGACCCAATATACCTTGCCAGGGTATAAAGGCATGAACTGGGTGATCGCAAAAATATCTGGGGCAAATCAGGCTAAGTAATACTATAACCTACGTTGGCAACGTTGTTTTGGGAACCTGGGTGCGCTGGAACCCTGACCCGCTCGGTGCTAAGTTCTACTGGAAAACCTAAACTGAACTACTAAGCTGATAGCTCGAAATTGTGGCCTAAGACTAGTCAGGGACGAATAACTGTATGTACCCTAAGAGCCTTATCGTACCAGATTCTAAAACTGAGTTCTAAGACTAGTCAAAGCTGCTTATCTAGAAGCGCTTCATAACCGTCTACAGAACACATAATAACTGAACTGGGGTCCTGGGGCTGGTTAGAGCTATAATTGAATGTCATGACCACCTAATGGACCAAATAACTAAAATTTGAATCTGAGTCTGAAAACTGGGAGGCACCACTGACACCTCGAAAATAAACTAGAGTCAAACTGATTAGTTGACATTTTCTGGACAACACTGAGGTTGCTAAAATCTGACTGAAGCTAGACTGATATGATTCTGACTGAGACTAGACTGATAAAGTTCCGTGTTCTAACTGAATAAATTACTAAGCAGCTAATAGAGAAATTCATTCAAGGTACTAAAGTCATTCTGATTCATGGGATATTTATCCAACACATACGTAAAGCAAGACAATTCTAGGAATTCAACCCAAAGCATTCTTCATTCACTAGAGGGAATTTAACAAGTAAAATCATTACTCAAAAGTTAGGGCTTAAATTCACTTTCGTAATAATACTGACAATTTGATGAGGAACTGATGAAGATTATATTAACAATAAGTATAAACATCGTTCTAAGTGAAATCAACGAAAATAACCATGAATTCTTCTCATAATCGAAAGCTCAGGGCTTAAAACTGATAGAAGAAATTGAGGACTTTGGGGACGCAAGAGAAGGACAATCCCCTTGCTAAAACCCCACATACCTTGCTAAATTTCTCTAGATAAAGAAGCTTTAATGACTGAAGTTGGTGAGGACCTAGACTTCGCTTGAGAGTTCTTGAGAGGATACTTCGCTGATTTCTTGAGAACTGAGAGTGGGGAATGAGGAATGGACTGCTTTTCCCCACTAAAACGTATGAAATCTTAGCTAAAATGACGTAGTTTAGGGATTGGGAGGATAGGAAATTACTAAATAGCCCTTAGAGATTCATTGGGAAAAACTGTCAGGTGTCCCTAACGGGTGACCTAACGACTCGTTACCAGGTCCAACGAGTCGTTGGGTCCTTCCGTCAAGTTCACAAGGAAAATTTCTACCGACTCCTGACGGGCACATGACGAGTTGTCATGAATGGGAACTAATCGTCGTGTCGTCCATTAGGTACCCTGGTAAGAAAGTTAGAAGGGACTGGAAACAAAGAACCTGATGAGTCGTTACTGCTTATGACGACTCGTGGTGACCTTCCGTCAAGTATGCTATACATTACTCAAACTTCTGAACTCCGGCTTAGCAACAGGCGACTTAACGAGTTGGGCAGCCTGATAATGACTCGTGAGGTCATCCGTTGGGAAACACTAACTCATCATCTTGGCATCCTTCTCACGGTTGACCTGAGGAGTCGTTGGGTCCCCTAACGACTCGTCAGGTTGGTCGTCCTGCAATAATTCTGTAGTTTTCCAGATTTTCTAAATTAAGTCCCGAATATTGATTTTGAGTTTTCAGGGCATTACAATATCTCCCCCTTGGAAACATTTGTCCTCGAATGTTATAAAACTCATAGCAACCATAAAAATAACAATCAAGGTATTCAAATACTGCTCATATAACCGTCAAACGATCGAAATGACTACCTCAATTTCAGAGAATATAATTGAACTGAATTTTGATTTTCATAAACACAACCAAGGTCAGAAAGAAAATTTATTCACATGAACTGAATTCAACAACTAGTTCAGGTCTTAAAACAAAATTCACATATCAAGCTATAGAAGAGTCGGTAGGGAACAAGTGTGGGTATTTGGCCCTCATATCTGCTTCGACCTCCCACGTAGCTCCTTCAACTTGCTGATTCCTCCATAAAACCTTGACTGAAGCTATTTCCNCTTCCAAATTGCCCAAACCTCTCTATGTTCTCTAGTTTTCCTTCTTATCAATAAACAGCTCTTTGTAAGTATCTTTTCTACTACTTTATTACTACTTTTACTAGAAAAGTTTCGGGATGTTATGATATCTTTCCCTTTGGATGATTCTTCCCCGAATGAAGACTAAAACTAGGAAAAGAGCTGAGATTTCTAAAATTGAGGCTATGACTAATTTTTGAAGGAGTAACTGACTCCGAACTGACTTAGTCGTACTAAACGAGCTGATGCAACTAGAATGAACGTAGAAAATCTAAATAAGGCTGATGAGTACGGAACTGAGTAGAGTACTGAGAAGGAATTTAATACTTGATTCTGGGACTAAACTGGGAGAGAACAAGTGAGGGTATATGGCCATCATGTCATCTTCTGCTTCCAATGTGGCTCCCTCTACTTGTTGATTTCTCCATAGGCCCTTGACTTAAGTTATCTCCTTATTTCTCAACTTACGAACCTAATGGTCAAGGATTTGGATTGGCACCTCCTAATATGTGAGACTATCCTTTATCTCCACACTGTCCAATGGCACTACTGAAGTTGGATCACCAATGCACATCTTCAGAAATGACACATGGAAAACTAGGTGTACAGCTGCTAGTTCTAAAGGTAATTCTAGCTCAAAGGCCACCTTACCAATCCGCCTCAGGATCTTATAGGGTCCCAGATATCGTGGAATAAGCTTTCCTTTTTTCCCGAATCTCATCACCCCTTTCATGGGTGAAATCTTCAGGTATACACATTCATCAACTGCAAACTCTAACTCTCTTCTCCACACATCGACATTAGATTTTTGACGGGTCTGAGCTATTTTCAACCTTTCTCGAATGAGCTGAAACTTTCTGCATTGCCTCATGTACTAAGTCTTGCCCTATCAAGGTAGCTTCACGAACCTCAAACCACCCTATAGGAGATCTACACCTCCTACCATATAATGCCTCAAATGGGGCCATCTGAATGCTAGAGTGATAGTTGTTACTGTACGCAAACTCGATAAGAGGCAAATGGTCATCCAAATTACCTTTAAATTCAATTGCGCACGCTCTTAGAATATCTTCCAGGGTCTGAATGGTCTGCTCAGCTTGCCCATCGATCTGTGGATGAAAAGCAGTGCTGAGTTTGACCTGAGTGCCTAGTCCATTCTGAAAGGACTTCCAAAAGTGTGAGGTGACCTATGTTCCCCTGTCTGAAATAATTTCCAAGAGCACCCCATGGGGTCTAACTAGATCTCCGATGTAAAGTTTGGCATAGTCCTCAGCTGATTCTATGGTTTTGACTAGGAGGAAGTGAGCTGATTTAGTAATCCGATCTACTACCACCCATATTGAGTAATGCTGCCTTCGAGACCGGGGTAGACCTGTAATGAATTTCATATTTACTTCTTCCCACTTCCAAGTGGGTATACTAATATCTTGAGTCATGCCTCCGAGCCTCTGTTGTTCTATCTTTACTTGATGGCAGTTTGGGCACTGTGCTACAAATTCAGCGATATCCCTTTTCATGTCGTTCCACCAGTAAATATCCCGCAAGTCGCGGTATATTTTAGTTGCACCAGGGTGAATAGAGTATCTCGAGTGGTGTGCCTCGGCCAATATTTGCTGTCTCAACTTACCAATACCCAGTACACACAACCTTCCCTGGTAACGAAGCACTCGATCTCCCCCTTGGGAGAAAGATTCTATCTCTTTTCTTATGACTGCTTCTTTAAGTTTAAATAAGATGGGATCCTCATCCTATATGGATTTGGCTTCAACTACCAAGGATGAATCTGATCCGCTTTGCATTACCACGCCACCTTAAACTGAATCCACCAACTGCACCCCTAACTAGGCTAGCCTGTGAACTTCTTTTGCTAGCTCCCTCTTGTATTCCTCAATGTGATCTACACTTCCCATCCTTCTGGCTGAACACATACTGAAGGCTCTTGTGATCTGTTAACAAATCCATGTGAGCCCCGTACAAGTAGTGTCTCCATATTTTTAACGTGAATACCACCGCTGCCAACTCCAAGTTATGAGTTGGATAACTCTTTTCATGAACTTTGAACTGTCTGGAGGCATAGGCTATCACTTTGCCTCACTGCGTCAGAATGCAACCGAGTCCGACTCTGGAGGCATCACAATAAACAACCAACCCATCTGATCCTTATGGTAAGGTTAACATTGGAGCGGTAGTGAGTCGAGTCTTCAACTCCTAGAAACTTTTCTCACACTCGTCCGACCAATGAAATTTCACCTTCTTCTAGGTTAACTTGGTTAGAGGAGATGCTATGGAGGAGAAACCTTCCACAAAACATCGGTAATAACCCGCTAAGCCTAGGAAACTCCTTATTTCAGTAGGAGAGGTAGGTATGGGCAAATCCTTCACTGCTGCTATTTTATAAGGGTCTACTTGTATCCCCTCACCTGAGACCACATGAACCAAGAAAGTCACAGACTTCAACCTAGAATTCACACTTACTGAGCTTGGCGAATAACTGGAGATCTCTGAGGGTTTGTAATGCTAACCTCAGGTGATTGGCATGCTCTTCCTCATCTCTGGAGTACACTAGAATGTCATCGATAAATTCAATGACGAACATATCCAGGTACTACTTGAAGACCCTATTCATCAAATCCATAAAGGCTGCTGGGGCATTCGTTATCCCAAAGGACATCACTACAAACTTGTAGTGACCATACCGAGTTCTGAATGCTGTTTTCGGTATGTCACTCTCTCTAACTCTTAACTGATGGTACCCTAACCTAAGATTGATTTTTGAGAAACAACTGGCTCCCTGAAGTTGGTCAAATAGATTTTCAATCCTGGGTAGAGGGTACTTGTTCTTAACTGTGACCTTGTTTAGCTGACGGTAATCTATGCACATTCTGAGAGTACCGTCTTTCTTACGCATGAATAGCACTGGAGCACCCAGAGAGAGATGTTGGGTCTGATAAAACCATTATTAAGAAGATCCTTTAACTGCTTATCCAACTCCTTAAGCTCAGTTGGATCCATTATGTAAGAAGGGATGGAGATGGGCTGAGTGTCTGGGAGGAGATCTATTCTGAAGTCTATTTCCCGTTCAGGGGGAACTCTGAGAAGATCTTCAGGAAATACATCTGAGAACTCGTTGACAACTGGAACTGACTGAATGGTTGGGGTCCTAGAGTTGGAATCCTTGACCCAAACCAGATGATATATACATCCTTTGGAGATGAGTTTCTAGGCCTTAAGTTAGGAAATAAACCTACCCTTAGGCGCTGAACTGCTGCCCATCCATTCTAACACTGGCTCATTGGGAAACTGAAACTTGAAAACTTTAGTTCTGCAATCGACTGAGGCATAGCAGGAGTGTAACCAATCCATGCCAAGAATAAGGTTAAAGTCAACCATGTTTAACTCTACAAGATCAGCTGGAATAACTTTATTTAGGATTGAGACTATGCAGTTTCTATACACCCGGCTAGCTCTAACTGACTCGCCAATTGGGGTGGAGACTAAAAATGGTTCTGAGAGGACCTATGGACTGATGTTGAACTGGACTACTATATAGGGATTCATGAATGAAAGAGTGGATCCTGGATTTAAGAGGGCAAACACGTCTAGATGGAAAAGACTTAACATACCAGTAACTACGTCAGGTGAGCTTTCCTGATCCTGACGGGAAAATAGACCATAGAAGAGACTTTGGCGCTGACCACCATTTGAACCTGATGTGTTGTCCTGCTAAGCTGGTCGGCCTGCTGGTGCTGATGATGTGGTAGATTGTGATCTCCCTCGCCCTACTGACAGGCACTCCTTAAGCCAGTCTCCAAGCCATCCACACCCAAAACAACCCTCTCGTCCCTGAAGGCATTCTCCCGGGTGGTTCCTACCACACTTGGGGAAAGATGGATACCTATTCTTAGTACTGTGAGTCTGAGACTGAGTGCTAGATGATCCACCCCTCCGATCCTGGTGGGACCGAAAGGTTGGGGCGTTGGCTGAACTAAGTGATGGGGTTCTCTGCTACTGTTGTTGTTGCTTCTGCTGTGGGAGGCTACCACCGCTAGACCTTTGATGGCCGAAATTTGACTGGCCCGTCCTTTCCCTTTTGTTCTTACGCTCCATATCCTTCAGCTTTTCAGCCTCAATCTGCTAGGCATAGATAATCAAGCTAGAAAGGTCCATGTCCTTAATCAGCATCGCGATCCTGCACTCCTTGAGGACCATATTTGACACTCCATTTACAAACTTCAGCATACGATCCCTTGGCTCGGCTACCATATCTGGAGAGTACTTAGACATCTTAGTAAACTCCAGAGCATACTCCTCCACAATTTTGTTTCCCTGTCTCAAGTTCATAAACTCTGCCATCTTTCCTCCCTCAGCTCCCAAGGGAAACATCTGTCCAAGAAAGCTGTGTGAAATTCTTTCCACTCCACTAGCCCTTCTCCTGCTGGCCGCCCTTCTTTCGACTGGTCATGCCAAACTTGAGCTACCCCTTTCAGCTAGTAGGCAGCTAAGTCAGCACTCTCAGATGGACTGACACCCATAATTCGGGTGATTTTTCTAATCTCGTCTACAAACCCTTGTGGGTCCTCTCCCACCATTATTCTATGAAATCTGGAGGGTTCATTCGGGTGAAGTCCCACACCCTCACAGTTGCTTTAGACCCATTGGTGTTCATCGGCACCACTTGCTAGTTCACCTGGTTGGTGACTGTTTGGTACAGCAGTTGAAT
>JACEIK010001506.1:97131-188310 GCA_018107945.1 Datura stramonium | reverse complement strand
CCAGTGGTACTGACGCCCGTTTTGGGGCGCTACATTACTTGCCTGCAGGTACTCATAAACGAGGAGCAAATCCCTCATAGTTCCAACCAGCGTACAACGCCTTCAGCTCCTTTCATCCGGAGCTCGAAAGACAAAGGTTGACTTACCTTTTATTAGTATAGTATGGGTAGGCCGGGGCCCTGTCCCGACCATCTTTCTATTCTTAGAGGCTTGCATATTGTATATATTCCCTGTGGTTAGCTTTTTAGGCCGTGTGGGGCCATTTGTGTATTTCAGTTGTATGCAGCGGCTGTGTGGGGCCTTATTCAGTTGGTAGTGTTTACCTTGTCAGTCACATAGTAGCTTGGTACTTATTTTCATTTCTCAGATAAACTAGTAAGCATAGTGGCCTCGTCGGCCGCACAAGTTTCCGTATGTTCAGTTATTCTGGTTAGCTATTATTTTTCTACAGGTGGCTATAGGTCTTGTTGGCCGGAGGCTGTATTTACAGTCGTTATATAGCCCGTCGTTTTCTTGAATCAAAAATTAGAGCCAGCCTGGCACTAGAAGTGCTTAGGCTCAGTTAATCCAGTAGTCTAGGTCTAAGTAGGGCACCAGGTGCCAGTAATGCCTCCCCAGGCAGCACAACAGTTGCTATGTCATCATCGTCATCTCAACTCTATTAATAACAGCTAACCATAATAGGCTTACTCAAGAATACTTTTGCTCTACGTTGAAAAACTGTGGGGCTGCTATGAATCGGATATGCTCCTGAGCAATCAGCCCTAACCTCCCATAGACAGCTTATTATAACTCCTGGCTTGGGGGTAATACTGTAATACTGTGGTTCTAGTCCCTGGGACATTAACTGAGTCTGTTCAGATTTCCTATGCCTTCTCTAGGCAATTCCTAACATTGTAGGTGTGTTTATTTAGACTTAGCCGTTCCCGACAACCTGTACCTGAATATCTAATAAGAGTAGGCTGGGGCGTTGGCCCTGTATCTAGATACTAACAAAACTTCCTCCTTAGGGCATCTACTGTTCTATCAGGTTGGTACAACTAAGGCGGTGCCCTGAGTTACCTATACGATAAGCACCACGTCGACTGAAACTAACTGTCACTGGTGATAGACACTATGTGGCGGACTTACCCTCAATTCTCTAGGCAATTCTTGTGCCACTGACTCTGGGGTAAGGCCATATTAACATATTTCTAGCCCTGGAGGCATCAAGGTACGCCAACGGTCTCCAGACGAGCTCTACTGACATTACAGGCGCCGAACTGATAGTTATATCAACTGAATTACCCACAAACATCTGAATCCTAGGCATGGCAGCAAAACATCATTTCTACTAACTCATTGAATAGAGGGCAGAGGAATTTTGTCACAACCCGAGAGTAGACTCGGATCGTAGACACGGGACAAGGGACCTCGAGAGACCCCAAGTCGACCCATGACATAACCATTCAACTAACTCATTTAATAACTTGAAGAAAGAATAATTATAAACTCAGCGGAAGTCTCATACAATGGCATATAAAAATAATATTTGAAGCTTTACATACATAAGTCCAAAAGCCTCTTGTCTAGATGAGTTGATGGGACAAGATCCCAACTAACTCAACAAAATCCTAAAACTGAAATACGACATGAAACTGAAAGTCTAGTCCTAGAAAGATGAGTACTTACCACTCACGCAGGTGCTAACTTTGAGAAGTGACTATGAGCAACGCTGAACCTGAGAACCGGGTCCTGCATCATGAAACGATGCAGCATAGAGAGTATGCAGTCAGTACATGGAATGTATCAGTTTGAAAGGTAAGTAAAACCGCTTTAGTAAAATAAATCATTTAGAGCAACTCATACATATACAAATCTTTTGAGTATAAGTAGAAGGGCCAAATGCATTCATTTTGAAATTGAAATCTTATCATGACATGACCATGCTTAGATTTACCACATCATGACTGACTCGAATGACTCAAAGTTAAACATAACCTTTACATCAAAAGCTACACAATGAGTCAAACATTTCTTTTTGAACATGCATGCATAAATACTCACCATGAGTAATGAATATGAAAATCCAAATGATATAGACAGTGGGGGACTCGTCACTTAACCAACATACCACAATAGAGCTTACGTGGTCCCAACTATCACACTCAAGTGGATAGAGCCATCCATAACCTTGCTAGGGCAATGGACGATACCATGATATCGATATCAAGCTGAAGGGCCAATCAGGCCGGGGATAGCTCACAAGGGAGGTCCCAATAATATAATAGTATCGACCTACGTTGGTGCGTAGTTCTGGGGCATAGGGTAATCGACTCTTAACCTGCTCAGTGCTAGACTCTTCTCCAAAACATGCAATGCTCTACATCGTATAAAAAGAAGCTCAACATCGTCTATTGATGAAGCTCAACATCGTATGAAACAAAGCTAAACATTATCTATTGACAAAGCTCATAATGAAATTATTCATAGACTAGACATCATATGGATATGAAGCTCAGCATTATCTATTGACAAAGCTCAATAATAACCTACATTTCAATTATGAATTCATGCATATGAGAAGCTTTATTTCGAACTACAAGCTCAATCATAGGTGGGAGCATCTACTCCAAATCATGTGGTAAGCTACGTATAGAAATATTTACTCAACATACCACAAGCTAGAATTTATAATAAAAGAATTTATAATAAAATTGGGAAATTTTACTTCAAACAATGTGGTAAGCTTATGTCGGAAAAATCATCGCTTTAAATCGACATGTGCACATCACCCAAAGCTTTATCATACTGGGATATAGACAATTCATTTTGAAAATAACAACATAGATCATGGGTAGTTTTAGAAACATGCTTTTCATCGCTAACCTCATCATCATCACACGTCGTCATAAACTTCTTTTATGAACCTATCATCCATGGGCTGCTTAGATTCAAAATTTGGAAAATAATTTTATAAGGAAAAAATTTAGAATCTTCCAAAAACTTCAATTCATCAATATAAACACAATCTAATCATACTTATGTTATAGAGATTGAACAATCATGCAATTGGGTAAAACCCCATACTTGATCATAGATAATTTATCATATTTTGATAGGAATTGGGCATGGGTGTGGAAGAAGACACCCACTCATAGCCTTACATACCTTGGAATGGTGAATTCTAACACCCTCTAACTGCCCAGCTGAGATTTCGATTGGAAACATTGAGATTTCACCTTGAACCTCCTCTTCAAACCTTTAAACTTGTATGCATGAGAATAATGGCTTAGGATAGTTTTCCTCACAAAACCCACTAAAACGAGCTAAAATGACGTAGAATAGGCCCCTAGAACTTACGAATTACAGAAAAGCCCTTACTAAAATTGCTGAAAAATAATCGTCAGGGGTCCTAATGGACGACCCGATGACTCGCTACTGTGGCCAACGACCGTTAGGTTGCTCTGCCAAGTACACTCTATAACCGGACTAACGGGCTCCACGGGAGACTTAACGACTCGCCCCCGTGACTACAGCTCGTACCTCCTCGTTAAGTACACCGCTCTTAACATCAATGAAAACCCACTTTTCTGACCACAACCCACATCAAGAGTCGTTGGGACCGATCACGACTGTGATCACATCCGTTATGTACACTCAAGTTACTTCTTCCACTTGCCCCAACATCACCCCACAAGTGACATGACGACTCAGGTTGACCACGAGCATTTCTCTCCTCGTGGGGACCTTCAACTCTTCACTTATTCCAGCCCTACCTATTTAGGTAATTTGACGACTTTGGGGGCTCACGAGTCGTCCCACGACTCGTCCTGTGCCCGTAATATTATTCGGAGCACTTTCCGTTTCAACTCCCGGGTTTGATCTCCGAGCTTATGATGTATAACAATATCTCCCTTGGGACTCATCCCCGAATGTTAGGAAACACATAGAAGAGGCAGAAACATGCAATCATCATATGAAAACCGATTGTCAACCAAAACTGACAGAATGACTACCTTCGAAAAGAACTACTCAGTTACACTCAGAATTATTGACTTGTAGATGGTTCATTCGCATGTTGGTCAAGAGTTTTAGAATGCCATACATGCTAGAAAAGGCCCGGGAATTGTAATGCCAGATCGGACCATCACAAGAGGAGGCTGCGTACCCTCCGCGATGGTAACATGCCATGGAGGAAGCCCTCCCGATGGCCACTGGCATTGGAGTGGGGTGTCCACCAACTATATAAAGCCCACTTCGTTTTAAAATTCACTTCTCCATAATTTAATTTCAAGAATACGACCATAACAGTAAGCAACGAAGGGTTTTGATAAATATCTATCCATTACGCTGTCAAACGTAGTCCAAACTCAAATTAACTCCGGATACCGAAGTATAAAGTCAGCAGAACATTCTCAAGGAGTTGTTTGGCGGGGCCCGCCAGCGAATCATCGTCATGCCGAGCTAAGGTAAGTGGAATTGCTCCAAATTAGTGTCAATATACTCCTAGCCCCTAAAGTGAGTATTTCTCCCTTCTAGACTTCCGAGAAATAGCGATTTTTCGGCTGTTCTTCGATAAGTCAAAGTTTTAATGGTAGTTTAAAGTAGCATTTCCTTCTGCATTATTGATGAATTTAGTTCTAATTCGTTATGAATATGGAATGCAAACTTGAAGAAATAGCTGAGAATTAATGAAGTTATGCCGACACTCAAAGTTAACGGACGATGTATGTAAAACTAGTTTCTTCGGTAAGCTAGTGTAGTTTCAATATAGTAAAATAGTTCATGTTCCAAAGATGCTGAATAAGCCGCATATTATGTTATATGAATTTTAGTATGATGAGAACATCATGTCATGTGTAGTGTGAAATTTACTAGCGCGATATAAATTTAGTAGGAAGTTTTAAAAGGTACAAAGATGCCCAAAGATGTACTTCTAGTAAAGTGTCGATATTATCGTGTTCAACCAAAACTTAAAGCAAGATAAGTTCAGAAATACTTTACATAGAATAGTAACTAATATGAATTTTAGAAAGCATGTTAGAAATAGTAAATCATGTTTACCATGAAACTTAGTTATAGAACATGATTTCACATAAATATTACATCTTGTTTCCAGATTCAAAGACAATAAGACAAAAATTATATATATACCATTACTGGGCCATCATGGCTATATGAATACATTACTATCATTAGTTTTCCCAGCATGTATCATATGCAGTTAGTATTATAAGTTGAGACTTGACTCGCATTGTTTTGGGTTGGATTACCTAGCATCCATGACCACCCCAAGGTTAGTAGCTGTATCGACTCATCCGCCAGAGGGCGAGGATACGCTCCACGGAGGGCATGTGTCGTCCCCTAGGGTACGAGATGGGATGCCAGCTCTGCATATTTTGCCTTGGTCGGCTTTTTATGCATCCCCGTCGAGCGGGTACGGCCGGGGTGTTGATTCAGGTCCTCCGAACTCGTGTGGGTGGGCGCTATAGTCATGGGCTCACAAACAAGTGCATACCTGTGTGGACCGACAAAGATGCTTATATTACTAGGGAGATGGGATGACCTGGGTAGGGGTATATATTGCGTGTTGGTTGTATCTTCCAGCTTATGGGGCCAAAAGGTTTATGTGTGTTATATTATGCCATGTTGGCAATAGATATGAGTAGATCGTACGTAGAATGCTAAGTTACACTGTGTATGTACCCTCCTTTCAGCATAGTTTAGGACAGTCTTAAACTCCATAGGCTTTCAGTCAAGCCATGCCATTTTTTTCTATTTCCAGTTCTATCGGTTATACAGCACCAGTTATTTCCGCCTGTTGCTCGCATACCAAGACTTGCACCGACGCCCATTTGGGGCGCCTCGCATTACTTGCCTGAGTGTGTACTCATAGAAGACTAGCTCATCCCCGCTGCGGATTATAGCCAGCACGCTGAGTCACCAGTCTAATACCCGAGCTAGACAGCTAGAGCTTTGTTTTTTTGTTGTACAACCTATCAGTTTTCTTAGAGGCTTGCAGATTGTACATTTCGTGGTTAGTTGTATCGGTCGTGGTGATTTCGTGTGTATGTTTTAGTTTAATTTATGATGGTCGTGGTGGGGCCTTATTTAGTTGGTGGTAGTGGTGACCTTGTTGGTCACGTAGCATTTAGCACTTGTTTTCTTGATTCACAAGAACTAGACAAAGATGGTGGCCTTGTCGGCCCGTATAGTTCCCTAGCTGATTTAGTTGTTCTCGTAGCGTTTTCTTACAGTGGCTATAGGACTAGTCTCATTGAGGTTGCATTTACAGCCTATATAGCCCGTTGTTTTCTTGCATCCAGCGTTATGTTTTCAGCCTAGCACAAGAATTTCTTAGGCCTCGCCTAGTCCAGTTACCTAGGTCCCACTGGGAATCCAGCTACCAGCCTCCCAAGGTGGGGCGTGACAAACTTGGCATCGGAGAAAGCGTGTCGTATCCTGGAGTGTGCAAGCCATGCTAAGTAGAGTCTTTTGGCCTTATGGATGTGTTATGCACCCATAGTATAGACAGAGGCTATAAGGCATGATAGGATGGCTCTTATTTATTCATTCGTGTTATAGAGTCTGCATGTAAAGATAGGCTGAGTCCCTTAAAAGTTATCATATTCTTTGAGACAAAGTCGATTAGTGACACCCTATCACAGTAGAAGATTTGATATAGCAACAGCGTAAGAGGGCACCACTGCCAGGTAACTACAAAGAGCAGGAGGAGGTATGAGGGACCTCCCAATATGATGCCTCTATCGGTACCATCCCCGGTATATTTCTATAACTTCACAAAGAGGGAAGTCGATGAGCATATATGCGAGTTGATTTACTTGTTAGATATATATAAAGATCTAACTAAGATGATAGATAATATTAGATTATCGGAGAGAGGAGAAAGAGAGGGAAATGCAGGATTCCCACCTCCATCCTTTCGTATGTGGTACAGCTCATGTCTTCATTTCTATGCAAGAACAAAAGGCCATTCCTAGCCTCTTAGTTTTGATTCTAGTATGAGCGGGGCATAAGAATTGAGGCAATGTTGTCTAAAGTAAGCAAGAAGTGAAGATGGATTGGTTATCTAAAGTGTTAGAAAGAGTAAGGAGCCCTTATGATTACGAATTGTGCAGGCCCTTGGTAAAAAGTCGAAGAGCAAGTAAGACTACTAGCTTACCTCTCACAGGGCGTAGAGATCCGTCAGTGATGACTTCCAAGAGAATAGTCAAGTTCAAGTCAGAAAAGGTCAATCCGCCAAGCATGCTAACGACGGCAGGGTATGTCTGTGTTAATAATTATAATCTTAATCGTGATATCGAAGATGTGAGAGATTATATAAGTGAATAAGATGGGTCCGACGAAAATCGTAATAGAAGTATAGGCTGAAACTTTACCGGTAACCTTATTGACAATGTAAGGTGTACCTTGAACCCCGAGTCTAGTTTAAGCAAGATGAGGGTGAAGAGCATGGATACCAAATTTTGAGGGAAATCAGAATCACCTCCGCATGATAGAACATCGTGTATTAAGGACTAAACCTCGGACTCAGATGCCTAAGAGAAAAAGAATATTGTGGTTTAGAATGTCGCAGATCACCAAGGAGAAGGTAAGAGGGTGCCTACCTGCAGACTCCTAATCTAGTGTGGCCCAGATACAAGGTCCAACAGATAAGCCACGGGCCTTAATATAATGCCAAGTAAGGCCACAAGGTTCGGATGTTGACCCCACATTGTAAGAGGGCGAAATTTCAAATAGCATATCATAGCTAAAACGTATGTGTGTGTTGCTTTCTGCACGGGATGAAAATCCAATGAATGGTAAGGGGAGGACAGGAGATATCATTAAACCGTAGAAGCAAAAGATATCATATGCGTATGAAATTCAGTAAAGCATGCCGTAGATTACGTATTACTACAAAATTCAATATGGATTGTATTGTATTGTTGGATATATATATATATATATATATATACAGATATCGATATGTTGTGAGTAGCTGCCAATACGGGTTACAGTCACACAAATTCTGGTTAGCTGCCAGGGTATATATACAGATCGTATTGCAAGACCCTCGCTTAAAAGGGGGGCAAAGACCCTAGACTTCGTGAAGTCACGAGAGTTAGTAGCCCTAAATTAGGTGGTTAGATGATACTACAGCTAGACGGTTCAACAACCACTTATTGCTCGATAGCAAGGAAACATCCCTAAAAACCATTAACGTTATTGCATATGCCAGAACCAGAAATAGAGACCAACTAAGCATATTCCAGAGGTTAGCAACACTAGAATTCTTCATTATGTTAGGTGGTCGTACATTGTTTTTCCTGCCTTTGCAGTGAGAGTCACCCTTTAGTCGACTCAACAACTATATGTGAAACACCCCATAAGTCAGCCAGTCGTCCTAGTCAGACAAACCCGTAGGTACCCCAAGAAAGGGTCCACATCAAGAGTCGATGTGACTTAGCAATTTCAGCCTATTTCCGTAAGATATTCAGATACAGAGACTTAGCAGAAGGCCAGTCATTACGGAATTGCTCATAAGACGAGAATTTCCCCCAGAATAGCAAGGTAGTATAGGATCCGAGTGGATACGGTGTGCATAAGGAGTTGGTAGAATTTCCTACTAGGAAGAGTGTTTACTAAGAAATGAAATCGGTAGTTCTGGACATCCAGGCTGATCGCCCAGGTAAGTTTGACTAAGCCCACTTCTCTACAATTGTCCAATTAAACAACAAAACAGTTAGCTGTCCACAACTCCGCAAGAGATGAGCTACAAATGCCCGAGTAGGACATTTAGAGCATTGTTAGACTACTTCAGCATTTGGGTCATTCAGCCCGCAATTCAGCTTATTCAGCGCTTATTCAGCCGATTATTATAGATCATGATCACTATCAGATCCTTCCATCAGACAGTGGCACATGGTGTGCGTGATGTCATACGGATTATTCCAGCAGCGAGTAGATTAGCATGTGCGGCCTGCATACGTATAAAGCTCTAGATACGTATAGATTACTTGTCGGCCCAAGATAATAAACTAGTATGATCGCCGCTACATGCCAATTTCTCTAATGTGAATTTTGGCTGAATTCAAAAGAGTTTTGGGTCACATCATGTCGAGCTGTATGCTAAGGAAAGGGCATGGACATAAAAGTAGTGAATACATGGCCCAGATCATCATCACTCCTCACCTCTAAGTCCGAATTTTCTAGGTTTAGCAGTACTACAGAAACTTTGTTGAAGGATTCTCCACCATAGCGGCACCTCGACTAAGTTGACTTTTGAAAAAGAAGTAAAGTTTCAAGTGGACGGAGTCATGTCGAAGAGTTTCTAGGAATTGAAAGACAAAGCTGACTCTCCGCCCAAAGCAGCAGCATTGCTAGAAGGTACATAGGGTTATGCAGTTTATTGTGATGCTTTTAGCATTGGATTAGATGTGTATGCATGTAGCATGGTAATGTGATTGCTTATGCTTCCAAATAGATGAGGAAACACGAAAAGAATTATCATACCCATGACCTGAACTAGCCGCAGTGATCCACGCCTAAAGATATGGAGACATTACTTATATGGCGTCACGTGTATTTTCACCGACCATAAAAGCCCGTAGTATATTTTCACCCCGAGAGAGCTTTAACTTATGGACACGTTTTGCCGGTTGGAATTGTTGAAAGATTGTGATGTAAATATTCTATCACCCAGCAAAGCCAACGTAGTGAGCGTATGCCATTAGCCGTAAGTCTATGGGGAGTTTGGCGTATTTGCAGCCCGAGAGCTTTGAACTGGCCCGAGAAATACACCAGCTTAGCTAGTTTAGTCGTCAGATAAAGGGTAAATGGAAGATGCACCAGAGCGGTAATTCAAATCACCGCAAAGGTCATCATTAGTTATGGAGGTAAAGGAACAGCAGTATGAAGATTCTGGCCTGGGTTCAGCTTAAAGAAAGAGTTCAACTAGACAAGTGCTGATTTTTAGGTAACTGAGGATGGTTGTCATGTAAAGACCGCCTTGTGTTCCCAAATATTTCCTGTGGTTTGGCCAAAGAGATTATGTGCAAGGCACATGCTCAGCACTCCCTCCACCTGTGCGCGTAGATTTAAATGTACTCATGATATTAAAGAAATCTACCGGTACAGGTATGAAGAGGGAAATAGTAGAATTGCAGCCTGCGTCCCACTGCTGCAAGAAGTAAAATCAACACCGAAACCAGTGACATTGACTCAAGACATAGTTGTGCTTTTGGAAGGGAAGTAGTAAATATGGATTTTGTAGCAGGATTACCCTGCACAGATATGAAACACTCAATTTTGGGTAATTATTGATGATGGACAAAATTAGCCCATTTTCCGCCGCATAAGGGCTACTTTCCCGAAGATTATGCCGAGCTGTATATCGTAGAAATAGTCACCGCACGGTGTTCCAAAGATCCATCATATCTAATGTAGTGCCACAAATTGAGAATCTTTGGCAATCATTTCAGAGAGGCCTGGGAACACAAATTAACTTGACACAGCACCATCTCAAATAGATGTGGGAACGTAACGTACATTCGTACGCCGAGGATATGGCCACAGCTGTGTTAGACTTTGCAGTAATGGGATGAGCACTTACCACTTATTGAGTTTGCTTATAACAATAGTTACCACTCACCATCGTGATGGCGCCTTATGAGGCGTTGTATGGGTGGAAGTGATCACGCCTGGCCGTGGTTTGAAGTAGGAGAGTCAAATGATTGGGTCTATATTATTCATCGCTAGAGGAAAAGGTAAATACATCGAGAACGCCTACCACTGCTCAAAGCCGCAAGAAACGATAGCTGATGTATGTGTGCAGAATCCTAGAATTTAATGTGGAATGATCGGGTGTTTTTGAAAGTTTCTCCTATGAAAAGGGTGATGAGATCTGCAAGAAAGGTAATCTAGCCCTAGATTTGTTGGACCTTACTGACATTCGTCGAAGAATAGGCCATGGCATACGAGTTGAATTTGCCTCCTAATATCTATCCACCCAATGTTCCACGGTCCATGCTTAGAAAGTGCAGGGAGACCCCTCTGTGAGTTGTCTCACTCAGATGTCCAAGTTATGAAGGAGTCGGTTTATGAAGAGGTTCCAAAGAGCTACATCGACAGGCGGATTCGCAAGTTGAGAACGGCAAGATATTGCTTCTATCACATTATGGCGAATGAACCTGAGAGGAAATGACTTGAGAAGCAGAGGAAGATATGAAAGCCAGATATCGCCAGCTATTTCTGCACTTATTGCTGCAGGTATGATTTTTTAATGCTGCTTTATTTTTTTGCAAAAGTGAGATGTTGACTTCATTTAATGTAACAATGTTATAGCATTACGTGAAGTACTTGCATTGGACTTTTCGAAGTTTCGTGATTTTGAGATAGTCCATGTTGTAAGGGAAAACTCGCCAAATTTTCTAAAATAAGTCAAGTAAGTTGAAGTTCTGCGAGTAGAAGCTTACATCTGAGGACACAAATTCTAAGGGGGAGAATGTTACACCCCGTAAACTTCCTTGACATGTAGATGGCCTATTCGCATGTTGGCTATGAGTTTTAGAATGTCATACATGCTAGAAAAGGCCCGGGAGAAGACCGTAGGTGCTGCCGCATCAGACACATCGTGAAGAGGAGGCCGGGCAGACTCCGCGATGGCAACGTGCCACGGAGGAAGCCCTCCGCGATGGGCCAGTGCCATGGAGGGGGGTGTCTGTGCTCAACTAAGTAAAGCTCCACTTTGTTTTAAAATCTACTTCTCCACAATTTAATTCCAGAACACGACCGAAACAGCAAGGGACGAAGAGTTTTGATAAATATTCATCTGATTACGCCGTCAAACTTGTGTCCAAACTCAAATTAGCTCGATACTGAAGTATAAAAAGCTATAGAGACCATTCCTGCGGAGTTAGTTTCATGGGGCTGCCGGCGAATCACCAATGAGCTAAGGTAAGTGGAATTGCTCCAAATTAGTGTTAATATACCCTATCCCTAAAGTGAGTATTTCTCCCTCTAGACTTCCGAGAAATAGAGAGTTTTCGGTTGTTCTTCGATAAGTCAATGTTTGGGATATATATATATTTAAAGTAGTATTTCCTTCCATGTATTGATAAATGTAGTTCTAATTGCTATAATAAGGAATGCAATGGAAGAAATAGCTGAGAATTAGCCATGTTTTATTACTGTGAAAGTTAATGGACGAGGTATTTAAAGCTAGTTTTTTTTTGGCAAGCTAGTAGTTCCAATATAGTAAAATAGTTCATGCCGCATAAGGTTTCGTGCCGCATAATATGTTTAGTATGACTTTAGTATGACAGTTTCATCATGTCATGTGTAGCGTGAAATTTACTAGCGCGATATAAATTCTAGTAGGAAGTTTCAAAAACGGTACAACATGCCCAATATGTAATTTAGCAAAGTGTGTCGATATTACACGTGTTCACCAAACTTAGTAAAGCAATATAAGCTCCTTACAAAATATTTCTCGGAAATAGACTAGTAACTTAATATGAATTTTAGAAATCATGTTTGAAATAGTAAATAATGTTTACCATGAAACTTAGTTATACAACATGATTCTTGAGAAATATTACATTTTGTTTAAGATTCAAGACTAAAGATTATTAAAATTATATATATACCATTATTAGTTTCAACATGTATATATGTACACATTACTATCATTAGTTTCAAGATGTATCGTATGTTAGTATTATCGCTGAGACTTGACTGTATTGTTTTGGGTTTGATTACTTAGAGCATCCAGACCGCCCCGTGTTAATAGTCAGATTGACTGGGCCCGCCGCAGGGCGTGATATGTCGCTCTATGGAGTGGCATGCCGGGGCCCCATAGGGGACGAAGATGGGATGCCAGCTTCCCCATATTTTGCCTTGTCGACTTTTACACACCCCCGTCTAGCAGCGGGCGCCTGGGGTGTTGATTCAGGAGTCTTTCACTCAGGTAAACATAGTCGTGGGCTCAATGTCCTGCGCATACCTGTGGATGTACAGGATGCTTATAGTTACTAGGGGAGATGGGATGACCGGGGTAGTGGTATAGATTGCATGTTGATTGTACCTTCCGCCATATGGGTCCAAAAAGGTTTATGTGTTATATTATGCCATGTTGCATTAGATATGAGTAGATCGACAAGATAACACTATTGCTTGTCAGTAATTGTACCTGCTCCTTTTAGCATAGTTGAGGACATTTTAAACCCATACTTTACCGCGCTTGGCGCTCATTTCTTTCTATTTCGCTCTATTAGTTATATTACGTATCTTTAGTTATTTTCCGCTTGTTACTTTGTATACTCGCACTAGTGGCACAACACCCGCTTGGGGCCGTGATTACTTCCCTGTGTACTCATAGATGAGGAGTCGATCCTCGTGATTCTAGCCAGCAAACCGAGTCATCAGCTCCAGCTTATTCTGGACTAGACAGCTAGAGGTTTGTTTCTTTTTTGTATAGTATGTGGGTAGGCCGGGGCCCCGTCTCCACCATCTTATTAGTATTCTTAGAGGCTTATCGTACATACCTCGGTTATCAGACGGCTGCAGAGGCCATGTGTATGTTTTAGTTTGCTTGCGATGGTTGAAATTTATTCGCTATAGTGGTGACCTTGCTGGTCAAATAGAAGTTTAGCACTTGTTTTCTTGATTCACAAGTAACTAGATAGCATGGTGGCCTTGTCTGGTCTGTGATAGGTTCTATTGATTCAAGCTTGTTCTCAAGTAGTCGTTGTTTTCTTGATTGTGTGGCTATAGGCCTAGTTGTCGGCCGAGGCTGTATTTACAGTTATTATATAGCCCGTTGTTTTCTTTTGCATCCGTGGTTAGAGCTAGCCTAGCACCGTGGTGGTTAGGCAGGTACCTTGAACCCAGAGCTCGCTTTAAGAAAGATGAGGGTGAAGAGCATGGCTAGATCTTGAGGGGAAATCGAATCACCTCCGTGATTGATAGAACATCGTATTAAGGACTAAAACTGACTCCACAACTAAGAGACAAAGTATAAGATTGTAGTTTAGAATGTTGGAGTGTAATGTCCGCCTAATGAGAAGGTAAGAGGGTACACCCAAAGACTCTAATCTAGTATGTTAAGAGACAAGGTCCAATGTATACCACGAGCCTTAATATAACAAGTAAGGCCACCAAACTGGATGTTGACCCTCCAGACGCTTTAAGAGTGGCTAAATTTCAAAAAGTAGATCATAGCTAAAGTGCATGTGTGTGTTGCTTTTGCACGGGACAAAAATCCAATGAAATGGTATGGGAGGACAGATATCATTAAACTGTAGAAGAAGTATATCATGTGCAAACATGAAATTCAGTAAAGCATGCCGTCAGATTAAGTATTACTACAAAAATTCAATATGAATTGTACGTAGTTGTTGCTGATATATATATATATATATACAGATATCGATATGTCATGGAGTAGCTGCCAATACGGGTTAGAGTCACACAAATTCTGGTTAGCTGCTAGGAAGTATATAAAGATCGTATTGCAAGACCCCTCGCCAAAAAGGGGGCAGAATCTAGACTTCTTAAGCTCACGAGAGTTAGTAACCTAAATTAGGTGGTTAGATGATACGGGCGCGCTAGACGGCTCCAACGACCAGCCGGCGCCCGTATTAGCAGGGAAGCATCCCTAAAAACCATTAACGTTATCGTGATATGCCAGGAACCAGAAATAGGAGACCAACTAAGCATATTCCGAGGTTAGCAACACAAGAATTCCCATGTTAAGTGGTCGTACATTGTTTTTCCAGCCTTATAGGTGAGAGTCAGCCTTAGTCACCTAACAGCTATCATGAAATACCCCATAAAGTCAGCCGCCTGTCCCGCCGACCAACCCGTAGGTGCCCCAAGAAAGGGTCCACATCAGTAGTCACTGATTTAATTAGTACCCCAGCCGGCTCGTAAGATATTCGCATATTACTGGGCCCTAGGAGAAGGCCACTTACAGACCACTATAAGACCGAGAATTTCCTCATAACAGCAGTATAAATCCGAGTGGATACGAACAAGGAATAAGCAGTACTCTACTAGAAGAGTGTTTACTAAGAAAGGAAATCGGTAGGCCTCGGTGGAAGATCCAAGGGCCGATTGGGCTCGAGGTAAGTCTGACTCGCTTCAACTCTATAGTTGTCCAATTAGAATAACAAAACAGCTAGCTATCCACAACTCCGTAGTTATGCATAAGCTACGTATGCCCGAGTAGGACGTTTAGAGCATTGTTAGACTACTTCAGCATTTGGGCTGCCCACCAGTTTTCAATATTCACAAATATTCACCATTATTAGAGATCATGATCACCATCGATCCTCTCGACGATACGCAATATGGTGTGCATTACAATGGATTATTCTAGCGCCGAGTAGCATTAGCATGCGCCCAGATGCCAGATAAAGCTCTAGCTACACAGATAGATTACTTGTCGCTCCAGTATAACAAACCAGTATGATCATCGCTACATGCCAATTTCTAATGAAGTTTGGCTGAATTCGGCTTCAGTCACATCGGTCGGGAGGTCAGTAAAGGCAGTGTAGGTATGCCGTATAATAAAAGTAGTGAAAACATGGCCTGTGACCTACCACCTGATCGAAGTCCGCAATTTTCTTCGAGATTATGTGGTACTACAGGAGATCTGCTGAAGGATTCTCCACCATAGTGGCACTCTATCAAGTTGACGCAAAAACAAGAAAGTTTTAGTGGACTGAGTCATGTGAGCAGAGTTTCTAGGAATTGAAAGACAGCTGACTCCGCCCCAAGCAGTTAGCATTTTCATGATGTATGTACGCGTAGGGTTATGCAGTTTATTGTATTTTTTCTCGAGTATTAGAAAGGTTAGGATGTGTGCTGATGCTAAAGCATGGTAATGTGATTGCTTATGCTTCCAGATAGTCAGAGGAAACACGAAAGAATTATCCTACTCCATGACCTTGAACCAGCCGAGTGATCCACGCCCTAAAGATATGGAGACATTACTATATGGCGTTCACGGTATTTTCACTGACCATAAAAGCCCGCGATATTTTCACCCAGAGAGAGTTTTCTTATGGTGGCCGTTGTCAAGCTGGAATTGTTGAAAGATTATGATGTAAATATTCTCGTATCACCTGTGCAAAGCCAAATGGTAGCAGATGCCCTTAGCCGTAAAGTATATGGGAGCTTGCGTACTTGCAGCCCGAGCAGCGGGAATTGGCCTGAGAAATACACCAGTTAGCCAGTTTAGCCGTCAGGTAGTAGAAATAGAGGACAACAGCGTAATTAACACCGCAGCACTATTAGTTATGGAGGTAAAGTTGAACGACAGTATGAAGATCTCCGCCCGGTTCAGCTTAAAGAAAGAGTTCAACAAGGAAAGGTGCCAGATTTTTAGGTAACTGAGGATGAAGTGTTTGGATGTAAAGGCCGCCTTGTTCCAGATATTTCAGTGGTTTCACAAGCAGACTATGAGCGAGGCACATTATGCCCGTTATTCTCTCCACCTGTGCGCGATGAAAATGTACCATGATATTAAAGAAATCTACTGATGGCCAGGTATGAAGAGGGAAAGAGAAGAATTCGTGAGCCCAAAGGTCCTAATTGCCAACAAGTAAAGCAACTTAAACCAGGATTGACTCAAGACATAGTTGTGCCTCTTTGGAAGTGGAAGTAGTAAATATGGATTATAGCAGGATTACCCCTGTACCAGACATAGAAATGACTCAATTTGGGTAATGGCTGACAGTATTTGACAAAATTAGCCCATTTTCTCAATAAGGGCTACTTTCTCTGCAAGATTATAGCCGAGTTGTATCTCGTAGAAATAGTAAGACCGCACGCAAGTGTTCCAAGATTCATCATCTCTAACAGAGGGGCGCAATTTAGAGTAGCTAAATTTTGGCACCATTTCAGAGAGGCCTGGGAACACAGACATCTGAGCACGCGACTCCATCCTCGCACGATGGGAAGGCGTAAATACGCATTCGTACGCTGAGGATATGGCCGCAAGCGTGTGTGTTAGACTTTGGAGGTATCCGGGATGAGCACTGGCTCACTTTATTGAGTTTCCTTATAAATAACAGTTACCACTCAATTATCTAGATGGCGCCTTATGAGGCGTTGTATGGGTGGAAGTGCATTGCCGGGCCACGTTTGAAGTGGAGAGTCAACACGATTGGGTCGATATTATTCATCAGCTAGAGGAAAAGGTAAAACTTATCGAGAACGTTTACTGACTGCTCAAAGCCGCAAGAAATCGTAGCGCTGATGTGCGGCGCAAAACGTGGAATTTAATGTGAATGACTCCGGGTGTTTTTGAAAGTTTCTCCTATGAAAGGGTGATGAGATTCGGCAAAAAGCAAGCTTAGCCCGAGATTTTGTTGGACCTTTATCAGATTCGTCAAGAATAGGCCAAGTGGCAATGAGTTGAACTTGCCTCCTTAATTAGAGTCTATCCACCCAATTTTCCACGTGTCCATGCTTAAAGTATATAGGAGACCCTGTGAGTTGTCCCAGTCCAGGATGTCCAAGTTACGGGAGGAGCTGGCTTATGAAGAGGTTCCAGTAGCTATACCGACAGGCGGATTCGGCAAGTTGAGAACTAAAGATATTTCTTCAGTCAAAGTATTATGGTGTAACAGAACTCGAGAGGAAATGACTTGAGAAGCAGAGAAGATATGAAAGCTGATATCCTCAGTTATTTCAGACTTATTAAGCCAGAGGTATGTTGTTATTATCAAGGCTTTATATTCACGTGCAAAAGTGAAATGTTGACTTTAGCTTAATGAAATGAATGTTATGCGATTACGTGAAGTACTTGTATTAGACTTTTCCTAGCCTGTGATTTTTGGAGATAGTCCATGTTACAGGGGAAACTCTGCCAAAATTTTTCTAAAATAAGTCACAAGTAAGTTGAAGTTCTTGCGAAAGTAGAAGCTTGTATTCGAGGACGCAATGTTCTGCAAAGGGGGAAATGTTACACCCCGTAAATTCCACATATAGATGGCTTATTCGCATGTTGGTTATGAGTTTTAGAATGTCATACATGCTAGAAAAAGGCCTGAAAGAAGATCGGAAAGCGCCTGCATCAGACCATCGCAAGAGGAGGCTGGGTGCGAGACCTCTCCGCAATGGCAACGGCCACGGAGGAAGCCCCCTCCGCGCTGGCCAACGTACATGGAGGAGGTGTCCGTGCCCAACTATATAAAGCTCCACTTCATTTTAAAATTCCCCTTCTCCTACAATTTAATTTCGAGAACACGACCAAAAAAGTAAGGGACGAAGAGTTTTGATAAATCTTCATCTGATTACATCGTCAAACGCAGTCCAAACTCAAATTAACTCGATACCGAAGTATAAAGCTATAGAGAACATTCCCGGAGTTAGTTTCACAAATTGGCCGGTGAATCGCCGTCACGCCGAGCTAAGGTAAGTGGAATTGCTCCAAATTAGTGATAATATATTCCTAGCCCTAAAGTGAGTATTTCTCCCTTCTAGACTTTCGAGAAATAGAGAGTTTTCGGCTGTTCTCTCGATAAGTCAAAGTTTGGCCATATATATATATTTAAAGTAGTATTTCCTTCCAGAATATTGATAAATGTAGTTCTAATTGCTATGAATATGAATGTAGTTGTAAGAAATAGCTGGATATTAGCCGAGTTACGCCAGATGCTCAAAAGTTAACGGACGAGGTATTTAAAGTCAGTTTCTTCGGGCAAGCTAGTAGTTCCAATATAGTAAACAGTTCATGTGCGTGAGAAGGCTCGTGGCCGCATATTATGTTTAGTATGACTTTAATATGATGTTAGAAACATCATGTCATGTGTAGCGTGAAATTTACTTGTAGCTGACATAAATTGTAGTAGGAAGTTTCAGAAACGGTACATCATGCTCAGTATGTAATTTAGTAAAGTATGTCAAGATATTATCGTGTTCACCAAACTTAGTAAAGCAAATATAAGTTCCTATAAAATATTTTTTGGAAATAGAATAGTAACTAATATGAATTTTTAGAACATGTTTGAAATAGTCAATAATGTTTACCATGAAACTTAGTTATACAACATGATTTCCAACAGAAATATTACATCTTTTAAGATTCAACACGCATGACGTAAATTATATATATACCATTATTAGTTTCAATATGTATTATATGTATACACATTACTATCATTAGTTTCAAAGATGTATCGTATGGTTAGTATTACGCTGAGACTGGCTGTATTGGTTTTGGGTTGATTACCTAGCATCCAGACCGCCTGTGGTTAATAGCTGTATCGACTGTCCGCCGTAGAGGGCGAGGATATGTCGCCTACGGAGTGGCATGCCATCCCATATGGACGAAGATGGGATGCCAGTTTCCCCATATTTTGCCTTGGTCGGCTTTATACCCCCGTCTAGCTATAACTGAGTCACCTACTGGGATAGAAACTCAGAAGGGCTCAAACAAGACATGGGGACTCGACTCCGAAGCTACTATCTATATATGGTGTCATAAAGATAAGGTAGCCCCCGTGTCTAATAACGCATACATATCAACATGAAAACTCAACGTATCCTGACTACATCTAGTAAGGCCTCCCCGCTTCCCGGCGAGTGGCTAAGGCATAGAATTTGCCTGCACTCCACCGCCCATCCGTACTAGTGGATGCTCCCCGATGTGTTGTGCGTGGTGGTGGGGCTGCTTTAGCTAGAAGCTGGAAATCTGCCCTAGCCTAATCTTGTCTCAAAATGTGGACAAATCTCTCGAACATGTCTAGGCTGCCCAAATAAAAAACATGCTCTCGACCTTGCCAAACACTAGTGTGTTTGCCCTCGGCTGCATCTCGCGACAAGATGGAATGCTGAAGTCTACGGGTCTACTTCATGATCTCTCAAGCCCGACTCTCACCCTCTCTCGATCAGTCGGGCCTAGATGGAACACTCCATGGTGAGCATGCCTGGGCCGACGATCTATGGTGGCTTCGCTATCTATGCCCACCACCGGACTCCTCTCGTTGAAAATCAAAGGGTCTCGCTCCCGGCCCTCTTGGCCTCCCTTCCCTCGAGTGTGTCGCCTCACCCAATGGATGTACAACACTATGCGAGGGAAGTCCATGTCCTCGTAGAGTTATTAAATGGTCCCATGCCCTTGTCCAAATATACTCGCTATACCATGCACAACTGCCACCCGCGCCGCATGTCGGCCACCAACTCCTGGGCATACTTAGATAGGCAGTGAACTCAAGGGCATATTCCCGAATAGTCATTTTCCTGCTTTAGATTCACAAATCTATTGCTTTAACTCCTCATCTCTCTCAAGGGATGAACCGAACAGGAATGCAACTCCGAAACTCCTATGTGACCCATCTACCTGACCCCGCTGTCCTCAACCATGGAACGAAATATGCGCAACCCTTCAACTGGTAGGCCAACTCTTTGCACTCGACACTACTCACCCCATTCTTCAACTACTTAATAGCATGAATAAGGAAGATAGAAAGGTTTTCATCGCATGACATGAATCATGAAAGAAGGGAACATTTCCTGTAACATCTAGTAGCCTCTTCATCAAAAGATGCGCTTCACACTAATGAAAAAGACTCTACCTAACACGAATTTCAGACTTTTAGGACACATCAAACCGATGGCTTTGATACCAAGTTTATCACGACCCGAGCGTAGATTCGGGATCGTAGACATGGGACAAGGGACTCGAGAGACCCTAAGTCGGCATGGCATAAGCATTCAACCAACTCATTTAATAAGATAAAAAGTATAATTATAAACTCAACAGAAATCTCACAAAGGCACATCACAATATCCGGCTTTACATACATAAGTCAGAAAGCCTCTAGTCTAGATGAGTTGATGGGAGAATACCCCAACTAACTCAAAATCTTGAAACTGAAATACGACATAAAACTAAAAGTCTAGTCCTGAAGGATGAGGACTCACCACTCACGCAGGTGCTAACTTTTGATAAGCGATCACGGAAAGGTGGATGAACCTGAGAACCGGGTCTTGCATCATGAAACGATGCAGCATAGAGAATATGCGGTCAGTACATGAAATGTACCGGTATGCAAGGTAAGTAAAACCTCTTAGTAAAATAAATCCTTTAAAGAAATTCATATATAAAAGCTTTTGAGTATTAGTAGAAGGGTCACCTGCATTCATTATGAAATCGAAATATTATCATGACATGACCATGCTTAGCTTTACTACATCATGACTAAATCGAATGGCTCAAAGATGAACATAACCTTTACATCAAAATCATAAACCAATGAGTCAAACCCTGCTTTTTGAACATGCATGCATAAGAAATCATCATGAGTAATGAATATGAAAATCTGAATGATATAGACAGTGGGGAGACTCATCACTTAACCATACTAGCGAATAGATCTTATGTAGACCCAACTATCAGCTAATTTTATGTAGATCTTCCATAACCTTTCCAGTATGTATGACGATACCATGATATCGTATCAAGATGAAGGGTCAATCGGGCCGAGAATAGCTCACAAGGAAGGTCCTAATATGATAATAGTATCAACCTACGTTGGCGTGTAGTTTTGGGGCATAGGATAATCGACCCATAACCCGCTTGGTACTAGACTCTTCTCCCAAAACATAAATGCTCTACATCGAATATAACGTTTCAACATTTGCCTATTTACGAAGCTCAACATGAAATCATGCATAACTCAATATCTTATGAAATGAATCTCGAACATTGTCTATTGACCAAGCTCATAATGAAATCATGCATAGACTAGACATCATATGGATATGAAGCTCAACATTGTATATTGACAAAGTTCAATAATGACCTACATCTCAATTATGAATTTAGGCATATTAGAAGCATTATTTCAAAATATACTATAAGCTCAATCATAGGTGGGATCATCTACTCCAAATCATGTGGTAAGCTACGTATAGAAACATTTTTCTCAACATACTACAAGCTAGAATTTGAAATAAAATTGGGAAATTCTCACTTCAAACAATGTGGTAAAATTGGCGTCGGAAATATCATCACTTTAAATCGATGTGGTCAATCACGCAAAGCTTTATCATAATTGGATCTAAACAATTCATTTTGAAAACAACAACATAGATCATGGGTAGTTTTAAAATATGCTTTTCATCGTCAACTTCATCAATCACATGTTTGTCACAATCACTTCTTTTATGAACTCATCATCCATGGGCGTTTTAGATTCAAAATTTGGAAAACAATTTTTATAAGGAAAAAAATTTAGAATCTTTCCAAGCTTCATAATTCATCAATATAAACACAATCTAATCATACCCATGTATAAAGATTGAACAATCATGCAATTGGGTAAAACCCCACACTTTATCATAGATAATTTTATCTCCATTTTGATAGAATTGGGCATGGGTGTGAAGAAGACACCCACTCATAGACTTACATACCCGGGAATGGTGAATTTAACACTCTCTAACTCGCTCAAACTTGAGATTCCAGTAATTGGAAACATTGAGATTTCACATTGAACCTCCTCTTCAAACCTTTAAACTTGCATGCATGAGAATAATGGCTTAGGATAGGTTTTCCCCTACTAAAAACCCACTAAAACGAGTTTTAAATGACGTAGTATAGGCCCCTAGAACTTACTAATTATGAAAAGACCTTACTTAAATAGCTGAAAATAACTGTCGGGGGTCCTGATGACTCTGACGACCTGTTACCAGGCCAACGATCCGTTAGGTTGCTTGTTAAGTACACTAGATAGCTGGACTAGGGCTCAGAAGGGCTGGAAGACTTAATGACTCGCCCCCCTCAGGGACTATGGCTCGTATCACCGTTAAGCACTGCCTTGGGCACATCAATGAAAACCCACTTTCTGACCACGACTCACCTCACGAGTCGTTGGGACTGATCACGACTCGTGGGATCCCATCCGTTATGTACACTACTGGTTACTTCTTCCAATTTTATTCCTTACCCTACGAGTGACATGACGACCGTGGTACACCATGAGGCCTTCCCCGTGGGGATCTCAGTTCTTCACTTATTCCAGGCCTACCTACGAGTCATTTGACGACTCTGGGGCTCCTCACAAGTCATCCCACGACCTGGCCCCGTCGCAACATTAATTCCACAATTTTCTCGTTTCAACTCAACCGATCTTGAGCTTCCGATAACATATTTTTATGGATGCTTCTAGCGTGTGTCAAATTTTTAATCTATTCTTTTCCCAATGAGAGATACTGCAATATACTCTAAATGCTTTAGCAAACTTCTAACCACAATATATGAAATCATAATCTACCGACAGCGCCTAACTACAACATACATGGATCTTATATTGCGTTAACCAATTACAATAAGTAGGATCGTTGTCTATGCTCAGAAGCATAAGTCATATCATTGTACGATAAGAATAACTTTGGTCAAGGAATAAGCCTTAAATTACTAAATTTAATGTGCTCTGAGCTGTGTTCGTTAAATAGTTATTCACCCAGCAAAGAGGTTCCACTTGGTTGTCGCCTTAAACTAAGAGAATACACTGTTTTAAAGATTAAGAATTGTCAAGAATAATATCTTTTCAATAACGTTAACTATAATATCAACTCCATTTCCTTAAACCGAAACTTATAATTTCTCGAGAGTTTAGAAGGAAGAAAATACTTACCTATTGCTCGTGGCCATTTAGAATTTAATTTGAAGCAATTTCGACACCTTACTCGGTGGGGTTCCAGGCTTGAGTGCAAAGTTTCAAAAAATTAACTCCATAGAAATGCCTCCCATAGGCCTAGAACTTGTTTCTCGAAGGCTATGTTGTTAGACTTATTTGGCTGTAATTTATTTGGCACTGGATGAAAACTTAGAAACTCTCTTTGTACAAATGAGTACTCCATTTGAAATATTTCCCAAAATGAGTTTAAAACCAAGGATTAATTATATATAATGAGGTTAATAGTGGGGTGGCGCTGCCCCATCGTTGGCGTGTCCATGGCGCTGTCCGTGTCCATGGCGCGTCGTGTGCCCGAGCTTGTGCTGGGCAGGCTGTGTGCGATCGACGCCCTGAGCCCAGCTCCTCCTCAGCCCCGGCCTCCATCCGTTTGATGACACGATCGTGTGTCTACCTCCCGGGTCTTCCCGAATGCTTTATATGCTCAGATTTCTCAAAGTACATGCACACATGACGATCGTACTATGGAAATTTATGAGGTGTAACACCCTCCCCCATTAGGAACATTCGTTCTCGACTGTAATCTTAAGGTGTTCAACTCAACTCTTTTAGCTAATGCCAGAAAATTTCGGCAGTAGTCTCATTTGTAATATTGACTATCCAGAAACCTTAAACACAGAAAAGTACAAATTACAGGCAGCCCCACATGACGCTATTTGCAACCAAAACACAGCCCTGTCACATATAACATAATCAACTTCTGAGCAATAATAGCAACAAAGTTAACTATATAACATCCGAAACTATCTTGTCATAACTTAAACTATCCTAGTTCAGATGCATCACTGTCGTAGAACTCCAGAATAATCAAAACTATCCGGGTCCTTTACACTCATTTGTGGTTTTTCAGTCTATTTTCATATTTGAAAATTCTATGATACTCTAATAAGCTACATCTCTTGTTCTCAAAATTAGCTTCCATGAATCACCATCTAATATAAAAATAGGAGTCTCCGTGGAACATTGCTTCTGTACTGAAAGTATTCCTGCACAACAACTGAGAAGAAGCTTCCTACCCGCTTTCGTAGTATTAATAAACAGATTCTGGCTTCGAAGGGAATCTATCTCATAGGCCACTTGGCCAATCTCCCGGAGTACCCGCATAGCTTAATGAATCTAGGGTTGTACTTGCTCGTATGCGCTGGCATTCATAACGCCCTTCATTGGAGAAATTTTTACGGACATCCCGCCATTGCTTCAATTTCTATTTTTACATATGGCCAAAAGTAAGGCTCCCCATGACCTTGGGCTCCCGGTACATATCTCTAAATTAATTTAACTATTTCCTCGTCCGACCATTGTATACCCGGGTTCAATTATCCCCAACTTACCTGTTTCGCATCATCATATAGGAACCTACATTTCACCTCAACACATCCCCGGACGTCTAAGTCATGCACCTACTGGTCATTCGTCTGAAACAAGAAATTGTACTCAAATTACCTTTATGCCTCAATCAGCTTCTCCGACATCCTTCCCACAACCTATCCATGAGTTGGCCCCCTTCCGGTAAACTATAATGATACTAGACATCACATAGTCGCCTATCTCTTTATTATTTAAATCTGTGTAGATTGGATGAAACGTGATACTAATTGATAAGGAAGAGTTGACCTCATTAGCCTTCCAACAATACCCGCGGACTGAATTTATGTTCGGGTATTATTGCTTTTCTCACCCTTCGGGGTGACTACTTCCCACTTTCACCGAACATGGGCACGACTATCTCCTAATTTGGCCTCGCCCGGTTCCCGCTGCTTGCCTCCGCCTCTTGCTGGCCATTACAGCTCTGTGCCACAGCTCGGTAATATCCTCTTTCTTCTTATACCACCACAAGTCTCTTTTATAACCTAACAAGTTTTCGTTAAACCTGGATGGGGGAGTAACGACATGATGGTGCCTTGCTACAGCAACACGAAACTACTCACATTTAGAACATAGAATAGACCTCTAAGTCTCAATATTCTGTCCTCTATTACCTCAAAGGCCAGTGACCTCCTGTCTGCCGGGCCTTATCTCAAGCTGTACTAGACTAAGGTCTCCGTATCATCACTCCTTTACCTTCACAATTAGTGTGGACAATGCAGTATTATAGGTTACAACCTTACTATCCTATAAATGTCAGCCAATGCTATTTCGACATTCAGTGGCTACCTGCCTATTAGCCCTATTGCCTGGAGGTGGTTCTATTTTCCTCAAGTTCAATATCATGCCTTGCTCTTATCTATAAGATGAAATCAGGTTCGTGCTCCACGCACCTTACTAGCAGGGATGTTACTGACTAAGTCTACCAACTTGTGTCATTCTGACCCGCACTCGGGACAATTTCATTGATAATCTCTTTGTCCTTTGACATAACCAACTATGTTCATAGCCATTATTCTTCAGGTACTTCACCACGTCCCTAGCAATAATCGCGGCGGAACTAGCCTATTTCTAACCTCAAGGTTGTACTACCGCTAGGTTTATTGCTTGTAGGCTCTCACACGTACTTAGGTGCTACCGGCAATCTATTTGCCTTCCTTATTTACTACCATTAGGGTCTAGGTAACTTGTAAACACTAAGGGTCTTGACCATCTTCTAATCCTTCTCAGAATCAACAGCTCTAGCCCTCCACTACTTCCTTATTCCGAGCAATATGAATGATAAAGCTACTTTCGTTGTACCGGGAGAACAAGTCGGAGGCGAGAAATGACCCTATATCTCTATAACAGGCTATGTGTGAAATTCAACAAACTCTAAAGGATGGAGTTGCAAATCTCGCACAATCCTTCTCGGATTTTCCATAACCCAACATTGGTTGTAGCTCCCGTCTAATTCTAATGGTCTACTAGGTTAGCCAACTCATACATATACCATACATCGACCTCTTACTCGAGACCGTAAGAGAGCTAGGGATGGTGCTGGCATATTTATTAACTTATAAAGTTCATTAACCTGTAAGGATGTGGGGAATTGAGCACGCTCCGCTTTTTCCCTTAGGCTAACTCATCCCTCCCAATTGTGGCACCACCGTACCTCTCCCGTCGTTATAGCTGACTCAAGTCTATCCCATACAAAAATATTATTCTAGACATACATAACAATGAAAGCTTAGGACTCATCCCTATAGAACTCGGCTTATAGCACAATCGAGAAGAAGGAGGGGTAACTATACCATCATGCCTCGCAGCCTCCCCGTTTATAAAATGTGGGGCACAACACATTTATAAATAAGACTCTACTAGATATGGCTTAATCCCCGGGATACAATTTCAAGCTTCCGATACCAAGTTTGTCACACCCCACCTTTAGAGGCATGACTCCGGCACCTAATGCCACATTTGACGCAATTAATTGACTGACTCAAAATTTCACAGTTGTAACTTATAATTCAAGAAAACGACGGCTATATCTTAGTTGTAAATACAAATTTCCTATTCAAGGCCACCTTTAAAGGAAGATAGCTAACCAAAACTAATGCAATAACAGGATTCTATGTGGGCCAACAAGACCACCTTGTTGTCTAGTTATAACAAGAATAAAACAGGTAGCTATAATTTTCTGCCCATATGACCAACACGAAAGTTAAGACACATGGGCCCCACACACCAACAACAAACTAACCGATTGGAGGACCGTAGTCCGCAGCCTCTAAGAATAGGGAATAATGGTCGGGATAGGGCCCCGCCATAAATTCCATATAAATAACTAAAAATGTAATTTCCCAAAACTATGTAGCTCGAATGAAAGAACTATTTGGCCTTATTAATTTAATTAAACTGCTAATGGAGGTCCTGAACTGTGTATGTCTAAACCTGCAAAGACTATACCATAGTTGGGCGTCAGTACATATGTACCGAATATGTAAGGAAATAACAGGTTTAAGTAAGACCGATAAACTCGAAAGTGAACAAGAATAAGGGCTTAAGTTAACCTATGTTTTCTCTTTCCATAACCTGCATCTAGTAAGTCACTCTATGTGTAAGGAGCTGAAAACTGTACTACTATTCATTCATAAGGTATAACTGCCAAAATTTACAAAACAGAACCTACCCTCGCCTCATAAACCGAGAAGGTACAAACAACATAGAATAACCTACCCGGGTCCTCTATAAGCCTGATTAAGCTAATCAGTCTATATACCCCTATTGGTAACCTATAGACTCTGTAAGTAACTATAACTGTATCTGAGCCAGTCCGGGCTCCCCTGTAATTGCATTCCGAGCCATCTAGGATCCTATAACCTCCAGATCCGTTTCTCGAGCCGTCTAGGCTGTACGTAACTAGACCCTGAGCCTTGGCCTGACTATGGATTATAACGTAATTTTTGATAATTGACACTGGGCCTTGGCCAGCCCGACTATGGGTCGTGGGCCGTGATTGCTGTAACTGGATCCTGAGACTTGGCTCGACTGGCGGATCATAGGGTAACTTATAACGGGGCCCTGAGCCTTGGCTCGACTATAGGCATAACATAACCGTTGTAATGGGCCTCGAGCCCTGGCTTGACTATGGGTCATAATGTATCTAATGTAATCGGATATGGCCCTCACTTTCTGGTGTAACTCAATACGACCATTATGACCTCAATGTGGTCCTTTAGGACATCATAATGCCCCTACAAGCATGGTCAGATAAGCAATAACATCTACAACTAATGTCATAAGGAAAACCCAATCTAGCTAGGGTTAACTCTGGCAAGGGTTGCTATGTCATCACTATTATCTCAAGTCTATTCGTAACAGCTGACCATAATAGGATTACCCTGGAACACTTGTCCTCTACATAGGAAACTGTGGGCTTCTACTAATCGACACTAGCAAATGCCTCTAACCTCCCATAGGAAGCTATAACTTCGGCCCTAGAGGTATTACCGTAATACCTGGTGGACCTAATCCCCGAGACACTAACTAAGTCGATTCAAATTTCGTATGCCTTCTATGGGCGATTCCTCAACCTTGTAGGTGTTTATTTGGACTTAGCCGTTCCCGGCAACCTGTACCTGAATATCTTATAAGAGTAGGCCGGGGCTTTATCCCCGTATCTAGCTAAAACTCTTCCCATCTAAGGGTATCTACTGCCCTATCATGCTGGTACAACCGAGGTGGTGCCCTGAGTGACCTCGTATAACAAGCACCACGTCGATCAAACGTTAACCTGTCATCGCTATAACCAATTATGTGGTGGACGTACCCTCAATTCTCTAGGCAATTTTGGTGCCACTAACTCGGGGTAAGGCCATTAACATAATTCTGGCCTTGGAGGAATCAAGGTACGCCAACGGTCTCGTGACGCAGCTCTACCGACAATACAAAAAGTAATCGAACTGAGAAGAGGTCGGCTGTGCTGCGCCTATACTGTTCAAGTTACTAACTCAATCCCAACTATTACCCACAAACATCTGAAGCCTAGGCATGGCAGCAAAACATCGCTTCTACTAACTCATCGAACGTAAGGGAAGAGGAATTTCTATGATCTTCTCTAGCGTGTGTCACCCTTAACCCTCTTCTTCCCTATGAGGATACTGCAATATAATTTTAATATGCTCTCTAGCAGCTAGCCACAACTTATGTAATTACAATCTACTAATAGAAGCTAACTCACAACATATTACGGATCTTATATACTAGCAACAACTAATTATAACAAGTAGACCATTATCATGTCAGACACGTGAGCAAGATTCACTGCGCAAAGAAAGAACACTGTTATTAATGCTCTTACATGTACCTTGTAACAATTTTTTCATATGCCAATTTTCATCTCGTTTTAGTTTCTTGTTTCGCTTCACTAGAGGAAATACCATTCTACACTGAACATCACACAATATCTTTCAATAAGGTTAACTATAACTTCAACTCCATTTCATTCATTGAAAACTTATAATTTCTCAAGAATTTAGAAGGGAGAAATGCTTATCTATTGCTTGTGGCCATTTAAAATTCAATTCAAAGCAATTTCGATAATCTTTTACCGAAGGGTTCCGGTGTGCCGAGCGAATTTTTGAAAAACAACTCGAAGAAATGCTTTTTGTAGGGCTATAACTCATTACCCAAGGAGAATCCGTGTTTTGACGGATTTGGCCAGTAATTTGAATAAAATTGATGAAAACTTAGAAACTCCCTTGTATATTCGAGTTCCCTTTGTTTTGAAATATTTCCCATAATGAGTTTAAAACAAAGGATTAGTTATATATACGAGGCCACCGCGAAGTGTGGGCATGACGCCGCCGTGCTCGAGCTTGGGTCAGCAGGCTGTGCGACACAGTACTTGGCCTCCCTGTCCCGGCCTCCATCCATTTGACGACGTGCTCATGTGTTCACCTCCCGGTCTCTTCTCCGGTATGCTTTATATACTATATTTCTCAAAATACATGCATCACGATGATCGTACTACGGAAATTTATGGGGTGTAACATATATTCAAAGAGAAATTTTAAAAATATATTTTGCTATTGGATATTTCCTGTGTGTTAGATTTATTTGTCTCTTATCTATATGGATTTCTCATTCACTAATAAATGGATTTAAAATAAACTTAAGTTCATAACATATCGATCTAATCGATGAATTCAAGGCGTGATATAATATAGAGACAGAAAACAGAAAATTATTATGAAAGCTGTTCATTTAACATAAATATAAATTAGATTTCCACTGATCCAATACAAAATATAACACATTCAAAAGAGGAAATAAATCATAAAATCATAATTGAAAAAACTCATATTGATAACTAGATAATGATATATTTTTTTCTCATTCCAATTTATGTAACACACTTTCCTAGTTAGTCCTGTAAAAATAATGACACATTTCTACATTTAATTAGTAACTATTTAACTTTAAAATACTACTTGTCCCTTAACGAGACAGATTTAAAGTCAAAAAAATATCAATGACTTGTTTTAGACCACAAATTTCAAAAAAGTATTTATATTTGTTAAACCCATGCTCACTGTACAACCGACGGAGGGAGTATAATATTTTGCTTTTTTAAGAATAGAATGACAAGATTTAGAATCTTATCTTTATAGAAAACAATTTCTCTGAATCTACAAACAAAAATAACTTATAAAATATAAAACAAGATTATTTGAAAGTACCTGTTTTATTTTCTCCGAGGTTCTCTATAATTTGCAAAGCAATAAGTGAAATTTTTATCTCACATAACATCATATCTGAACAGTTTGGCGCAAATTGAGACCATACAAAGACCTGGAATAGAAAAGCAAAGCCCTTCCAACACGTACAAATTGTACGAAAATGGGGTTATTTACTGAGTACTTCCTTAATTGAGAGTCTAATATTGCTACTATGTTATCTCTTTTAAGAAAGAACTACTAGATTAGATCAAACCCTTAAATATAAGTATTTATCAATTTAAAAGTTATACTTTTCATTCTAAGTTTTTATATTGTTACACAAACACATCTTTTAAATATTATATATTCTATTTTGAAATATTTATTATTATTAATATAAAGGACACGCTGAGGGGCGTACACTAAGACTAGTTAATATAAATATGCACAATGTTAATTAATAACAAATGATTGTGATTTCATATAAAAAGGTATAGTTAATCGGTGAATAGATTACTCTAACAAAAGTGGTCTAACAATAAATTTAAAAATAATATAGTCATACTAAGAAGAGGCGAATATAGTTATATGGGAAAGCACCCCAAATTTAAAAAGGAAAGAAGGTTATGTTTGATTTATCTATCAAAAGCCAAATTAAATGTTTGATGATATTTATGTTCTCATTGCATAGGAGGGAAATTATTTTCTAGCTTTTTATAAAATTTTGTTAAAGTTATAAGAGATCATTATTTTATACATAAGAAATCATCATTTTTATAGATAAGAGATTCGAAAACTCATTTTTGTTCCATTCAAAATGTACAAGGGCAAGAAATCTCACTATTTACTATATAAAGTCAGACCTGTTATAACAATCATTCATTCTAGTTGCATTTTATTATAATGTGACTTTACATTTTTTCCATAACTAATTTTTATTGTTATATTTTACTTCTTTATAAATCTTAATATTTTACCTATAACAAAGTGACGTTTAGTATAGCGGTACACTCTCTTATAAAGTTACCCCTCTTAAAACAGTTATACCCAAATATTGTGCAATAATATTTTGTAAAAAAATATATTATGTATACAAATTGTTGGAAGCTAGCTTTGTGGAGTAGTGGTTTGATTGTTGCATTTGTTTAGGAGTCAATAAGTTGTTTCTAGTCTTTAGGCCGTAGGAATAGTGGAGCCGGGGCTTATCTTCGATTTTTAGAGACAAACATATTCTTTGTTTACTAGTTTTCATCTATTTAAGATTCTTGTAACAGAGTTTCTTGATAGAAAAACTTCCATACTTGCAGAGTCTCTTTTATTTTTTATTGTTATAGTCAATTTTCTATCATTTGGTATCAGAGCCGTATTGAGTTTTTTTCTTTTTCCAAGATCACCGCAGTAACAAAACAATGAACTCTGAAAATTTTGTTCAGCCTCGCTTATTTTGTGATTCATGGTCATTGATGACCATTGAGCATGTTGATGGAGAATTTCCTAAGGTCCAAGGAGCTGGCTTTGGTCGGAAGCACAAAAGTGCACTGGGTAGTCTAAGGTTAAAGGATCTCAAAGCAAATCAACAATTATCTTTTTTTTCAGGCTATTGATCGGTCAATACTGGAAACCATTCTTTGCAAGGATACTAACAAATATGGAATACATGAGGAAGAAGTATCAAGAAACGAGTGCAGCTTCAAGCACTTTGTGGTTCGAGGCTCTACGATGCAAGGGGGTGAGTTTGCATGTGATTATTTAGACGTTGTCTATCATAAATAAAATGCGAATTCATGGTGAAGAATTGGAGGATTTTTCCATCATTGAGAAAATACTTCGCTCAATGAAAGCAAAGTAAATTATATTATTTGCTCAATTGAAGAAAACCAAGGATACTACTCTTCTATTGATGAGTTGCAGGGTTCTTGTTGGTTCAAGGAGCAGAAAATAAATCTATAATACAAAGATGAAGTAGCATTGAAGGAAGTGATGTCTGGAAAGGAACGGATTAGGAGAAAGCCAAATGGAAAAGGAAAAATTGGCACCTACAAAAAGGAGAAGAGGAGTTGGCAATTCTCAAGAAAAAGGAAAAGAGATGTGATAAGTCTCAAGTTGAATGCCATCTCTTGGACACTATCGATCTGAGTGTCGCACCACCTAAATAGGAATCGTGGTGGCAGATCTAATCCTTGTAGGACAAAGGTAGATGATGAAACGAAGGAAGAAGAAGAAGAGGTCTCACTTTTGATGGCATATACTTCTAAAGAGAAAGTTTCCACTAATTTATGGTATCTTGATACCGGCTGTAGTAATCACATGAATGGGCAAAAAGAGGCATTCTTAGAGTTGGATGAAACTTTTCAAGATACTGTGAGATTCGAAGATAATTCAGATGTCTCTGCCATGGGAAAAGGTACAAGTCTCAACAAAACAAACTATTCATATATAATATATAATGTGATTTATGTCCCCGCATTGAAGACAAATTTATTAAGTGCTGACAAATTTCATATGAAGAGGGATATGAACTTAATATGAAAGGTGGAGTTTGTAAGATGCTATCCTCCTTCTTTGGGGTTAACGCTATATTAACATAGTCAAACTGTTTGTTCACTTTATATCTTCACAACTCCATAAAACTTATTCTCTTTGCCAAAGTGAAAGAGGATGCCTGGAAGGTGCATTTTCATGGGCATTTAAATTTTGGAAGCTGGCTCTTAAAGCAAAACATTGGGGTGTTGGGTCTTCCATCTTTGAATCTCCTGATGAAGTGAAGAATGTGTAGTTAGTAAGTAAACACCGTGAACCATTTCCAACAAGAAAGTCTGGAGGGCAAAGAAGGTGCCGGAGTTGGTTCACTTGGATATTCCGTGGTCCGATAAGTCCTACATCTAATGGGAGGTCAACTTTTTCATTATCTTTATTGATGATTATAGCATAAATTATGGGTCTATATCCTAAAAGAAAATCTGAAGCATTTGAAACTTTAAGAAGTTTAAACCGCTGTCAAAATGAAGCTGGTTGTCAAATTAAGTGTCTCATGACCGACGGTGGCGAATATAACTCACAAGAATTTGTAGAATTTTTGAGAAGTATGTACATGGAATTGAAAAGGCAGACACAGCAGCCTACACACCTCCCAAAAAAATGGTGTAGCGTGAAAGAAAAATCGCACAATTCTTAATATGGTGTGTAGTCTTTTGAAGAGAAGTGATCAAGAGGTTTTGGGTGAAGCGCTCATTGGAGCATCGGGACATATTGAATGGATGTCCTACTAGCTCTATTCAAAATATGACACCTCATGCTTGAGTAAGTATAAACCAAATGTTGAGTACTTTCGGATTCTTGGGTGTATAGCATATGTACATTCCAGATTCTACAAGGAAGAGATTGGACGATAAAGGTCAGAAATGCATTTTCCGGTATTAGTGAAAATCAAAAGCTTATCGCTTGTTTAATCCTCATTACCAAGAAAATTGTTATGTCGAGATGTTATTTTGGATGAAACAATTTGGTGTTGAGATAACAATTTGTTTCCAACATATTTCATTTTCATGAAGAAGACAAAGAACCGTAACGACCTTTGGAGATCAGTTCACAAGAAAGTCTCAATTCAACAATGAAAGTCCTCAACGTAGCATAGATGCACCGATATGGATGGAAGATTATGAGGTATATGGGATTAATAAATCTGGAAATACTATCAGTCACTTTTTCTTTATTTTCATATTGTGATTCTATCTCATTTGGTTGATGCCGCTTCGGGAAGATCCAAAGTTGCAGCAAGTTTTCGCTGGGTGAGAGAGATTAGAGAAATTGAAAGAACGATACTTGGGAGTTGACAAACCTTCCAGAAATAAGAAACCATCGGTGTCAAAACGGGTTTACAAAACAAATTTGAAGGAAAACGGAGAGGTCGACAGTACAAAGTTCGCTTAGTAGCAAAAGGCTACAAGAAAGAATATGGTGTTGACTATGAAGAGGTGTTTTCTCCCGCTGTTCGATTAGATACCATAAGATTTGTAATTTCTTTGGCTTCTCAAAATGCTTGGAAAATATTCCAGTTTGGATGTAAAGTCTGCCTTCCTACATTGTGAACTACAAGAAAAGATATTTATCGAACAACCTCCTGGCTATGTGAAATTTGGTACTTGAGGATAAAGTGTTTAGATTGAAAGGGCCTATGGACTAAAACAAGATCCAAGAGCTTGGCAGTCGTATAGATGCTTATTTTTCAAAGGTGGGACTCTCTGAAAGTGTCCATATGAACATGCATTCTTTATAAAAATAGGTGCAGGAGTCTCGATGATATGTTTATATGATGGTTTAATTTAGTACCGAAGTGATATGGCTATGATTGAGAGTTTTAAGAAGTCCATGATGGCTCATTTGACATGTTTGATTTGGGCATGATGCATATTTTCTTTTGGTCTAGAAGTGAAGCAATCTGCTGATGGTATTTTTATTTTTCAAAAAAGAAATATGTGCAAGATATTTGGACAGATTTCATGAAAAATTGCAACTCATGAAAGCACACCACAGAGAAGGGTCTAAAGCTCCTAAAAGAACCTAAGGGAGAAAGGTGGACAACACTTTATACATGCAATCGTGGGAAGCTGATGTGCTGATGACAAGGTTCGATACTATGCATGATGTAAGTCTCATTAGCATGTTACTGAGAGTCCAAAAGAAGTGTGCATCTACAAGCTGCCAAGAGATCTTGCAAAGATTTAGCTGAATGCGATGTTGGAATTTTTTTTAATGATGAGGGCAGTTGGAGAGATTTTCGTTACACTAATAGTGACTATGCTGGAAATCGTGAAGACAAAAGGCGCCATCAGATATGTTTTAGTGTTGGGGTCTGGTGTTATTTCTTGGTCTTCAAAGAAGCCAACCTATTGTTATTTTGTCGTATCACCGAGGCAGAGTACGTTGCTGCAATATCATGTGCTTTTCAAGATGTTTGGCTGAGGAATATTGTTGAAGAACTTCATTTTAAGCAGGAAAGACCAATGCTAATTTATTGTGACAATACTTCCGCGAGCTAATCTTTCCAAGAATCCAACTGAACATGGACGAAGTAAGCATATAGATGCTAAGTATCACTTGCATGATCTAACTATGGATGCAAAGTTACAGCCCTTATTTTTTGGTAGAAGTGAAGAGAAGGTTGCCGATATGTTCACAAAGCCCCAAAACCAGTGTGCTTCTAAAGGTTACGTGATCAGCTTGGTGTTTGCAAATTAAACTGAAAGATGCGCTTTAAGGAGGTAAATGTTGACAACCAGCTTTGTGGAGTAGTGGTTTGGTTGTTGCATTTGCTGTATTTAAATAAGGTGTTTCCTAGTATTTAGGCTATAGGAATAGTAGAGTCGGGCTTATCTTCAGAATTTTTAGGAGAATAAACGTGTTCTTTTGTTTACTGTTTTCATCTATTTAAGACTCTTGTAAATTAAAGTTTCTTTTGTGCTTCAATATGGAAAACTTCATACTTGCAGAGTCTTTTTTATTTTTATTGTTAATAATTTTCTATCAAAAATAAATATTAAATGTTATATTATGGTAATCATCATTAATGTCACGCACATAGTGAATTTCAAGTACGAATATCTAGTAGAAAATTATATTAAAATAGTGTTCCGCCGCTATGACTTAGTTATCGCTGAGGAAAGTTACTTTCCTTTTTTTTATATTTATACTCATTTTATTTTTTATATTTTGCAAATTGGTTAACAAATACATTTGTTCTTCTTGATACGCTATGTAATTATTAAACTAGATTTTTGCGTACTTTTATTTATATAACAACTAAATTAGATTTATATATTACTGTTATCTTTTATATTGTTATGATGTGTTTTCAAATGGGTTAACTGTTATACATTAATTTTTGATGATTTAATTTATAATTAATTTGGATTTATTGTTATCGATCGTAAATTCATCATGATTTACAAAAACCTCATTATTCTCTTTTCTCCATTGTCAACCTTTATATTTAATTAAACAACTTAATTATTTCTTTATATGCTGAGATTAGAAATGCAACAATTATATATATAATTAAAGCTTCATCTTATTTTTTCGTAGAGACAAAATAAAAGTAGCTAATCTGTTTTCAAAGCTTACAGTTTTTTTATTTTATTGCTTTGAATACAATATTTTTACTTATTATGAGACTAGTAAATATTTTTGAATAAGTAATATTTTTATTTATGACAAACTAGCAAATGAGAATAATTCACTCATTTTTTTGACATCAATAACTGTGGAGCAATTTACACTTTCACTAACTGTGTAATTTACACTTAGAGATATAGATTACACAAAATAAAAAAATACTTTGGACTACTGGATCAATCCTGCATGTCATATTTATTTCTCTCTTATCTTATCAATCACTTTCACTAGTAAATGAAGTGACAAATGAAATTCAAGTTTATAAAATCAATCTAACACCATCTCCGGCCCTTAACTTTAAATTTGGAGCAAATCAACCCCAACTAACACTCTAAATTTTACTCCAAAAAAGGAATATTTTTTTAATTTTTCCTCACTTTAATATTTTATTATAATTTTTATTCCATTTATATTTTCTTATTTTAAAATAATTTTTTTATTGCTTTATATATATATATAATTATAAAAATATAAAAACAGAAAAAAGAATATTAAGTTATAAAATTTCAAATATTAAAAAATTTAAACTTTTAAAAATTTAAAATTAATATAATAAAGATATTACATAAAAATAATTATGAATATTAGGATTTAATTAGTGTTCTTACAATTTATAATATATTGAATGAAAGTGTTATTCTTAAAAATAATAATATAATATTTATATTTTGGAGTTGATGAATAGTATCACTCCAAATTTAGAGTCAAAATGAGCAGGGTTGAGGACATCTATTTTTTTGCTTCAAATTTGACAATTTAAAGAAAAAAATAAAATAGGGTTTGAGATGTCGTAATCGATGAAATCAAAGTGTGGTACACATTTGTACTATGCGCTCCAATAAATTCGATTCAAAATTCATTATTATATCAAAATAAGGAAAAATGGGACATTTATGATGAAAATTCTGATCTCAAACCATAAATACAATTTATAACTTGTTGATCCAATAGCTAAAATATAACACATTCTAAAGAGAAAATAATAAACACAAACCGAATAAAAACAAAACTTTTAAAGTAATAACTAGATAATATATATAATATCATGCTATACGAATAGAAGGACAATATTTAGGAGCGCCATCTTTTAGGATTCAATTAAGAACCAGTTCTCTGAACCTAAATATAAAAATAACCAAGGCAACATCACATTCATCATGACTAATTATTATTAGTATTAAAAATATGAGTATTACCATCACATCTATTTTATTTTCTAAGGTCTTCATGATTGGTAAGTGTAGGGATAGTTATTCTATATCACATAATCTTGTATCCGAACAATGGCATGATCCAAATTTGAAATCTGTATTGGGAAAAAATATTTATAGTGAGCTACTCTACATAAAACGGACCTTTTATGCTATAACATGCAAAAGGAATCAGATTGGAACAAGGTATCCGCAAGCTACTCTTCATAAGACGTGCTTTTATGCTATAACATGGAATAAATTAAGAAACGAAGGAGAAGAAATAGTCTCAATATATTATATAAGTATGGAAAATGTCAAAAAGATACCAAATCTGCTCAGACAAATCACAAAGTATACAAAGTCATTCGACTAATTGTATCTTCAATAAAAAATACAAGATATAAATCGATAACAATTAAGTACTTGGTTAGTTAAAACAAAAGTAGCCACCATGATTTAATAGTGCCTTACATTAATGAGAAGACTCATAGAATATGAAATTACGGATTTCTCATCATGTTCCACCTGTTGCCCCTATAAGATACAATAAGAGTGAGTCTAATGATCCAACAAGATCATCGGCTCTCCCTCTCATTTACTCGAAAGTTTTTAAAATTTATTGTAATGCATATTGGCATAAATAAAGCGCAATAGAGTATATTGTTATATATAAGCAACAATAAAAATTGAAACCATAAAATGCAAGTATATAATTTAAACACATAATGAACTATATTATAACTGTTATGGGTCATAGGTTACATCACCCATATCATAACAAGGACAACCCCATATGCGTCATATCCATCTTGAGTTTGTAGTTAATCATCCATCTGACTCTTGCAGTTTATTAACCTCCGGTATTTTTTGGTCTCACTAGCATCCGCTAGAAATCCTACGGAATCATTGAGATGAGGTAGGGCATGCTCTATCAAGTGATAATGAAAACTAAAAACTATTCAATTACATATTCAAGATCATATAAAGAAAATATATCAATAATATAAAATAATATAATTAACCTCAGACTATCTAGGTACTCTGAATTTACCCAATCTTAGCTCATGCTAAACTACTTCATAAGAACCAGCTGGCTCAAATTCATAAGCACTACATATGACATGTTTTGTTGAGTAAAAGAAGCAAACTAAGAGTTAAAGTGTAATGACTCTCATTGTCGTTTTAGATTTTCTACTTGTTTTTCCTATTTTGACCTTTCTCTTGGCTCACATGTCATTTATGACTCTGTGGAGATGGTGACATAATTTTCAAGGTGATTGGATGAGTTTTAAAATATTTTTGTTTTTTGAAGTTTGTCTTTTTGAGATGTTTGACCAGCAAATACTTTGAGTTAACGAGTTTGGGTTCGAGTTCGACGCCCTATTAAGTTTGGAGGCTTATTTTTTATGAATTTTTTAGATGGTTTGTGCAGATCCTGATGCACTCAAGCGTGATTTGGATTATTGGATGAAATTTTAACATTTTGGTGTTACACCCATAAAATGTAATCGGTTAGTAAATATAATGCCACAGGACGCAGGGAGAGGCGGAGAGCTGACGGTGGTGGAAGCCTAGAAAGCGTGGTCAAGCGAGGCCGGGACCACGAGGGGCTGCTGACGATGCGCCAGCCATGTGCACTGGCCAGTGTAGGCGCTGTGCCCATTGGTGTGCTATGAGGTGCGGAACACAGGAGGTTAGCGCCTTGGGCAGCACCGTGCCCCGCCACTGCCCTTAGTTGTATATATAAGTTCCTCTTCATTTTAAATCACTTGTAAAAGGAAGACTCGCTACGAATAGAAGTGACTCAGCTCTTCATTCATTTTTCGCTCGATGCGCTACCAAACTCCGTTCAAATGCGCAAAATTAACTTCGGTAACGAAGTTATAGGCCTACAGGAAGCATTTATATGGAGTTATTTTTAAAAATATTTTTATTTTTTTTATTTTTTTTATTTTTTTTAGTTTTTTTAATTTTTTCAAATTGATTCCTAAATGGTCATAGGCCTTAGTGAGCTTCTCCTTCCAAACTCTAGAAATTGTAAGTTTTCGGTCGAATTATTCAGAGTTGAATTGTAGTTACTATTATTATTAAAAGTTATTGCCGAGTTTAGTATTGAAGTTGGTCCTGTTTGTATAAGGGTTGTAGTTGGATCGAATCAAGCCGGGTTACGTTGAAACTTGCCGGCAACGGATATCGGGCACCAAGGTATGTAAGACTACCTTTTTCAGCAAGTTACGATCATCGGAAGATAGTTAAAAATTGTATATATATATAGTACTTCAGAGTAAAACTCATTGGGGTCAGCTGTTATGAATTAAATTGAGACGATAACAACACACAGCAACCCCTCACAGAAGTTAAACCTTAGGTGTGCTTGATTGTCGTATATGATATTTTGGGTCTAGATGCTACTGCCTATAGGGTTATGCTGGCAGGTTCAGTATGAAATCCGAGGGACCAGAGTACAGTCATGAGGGCCGTATCCAGTTTTTAGAGCTTCTATTATGACTCATAGTTGAGCCAAGGCCTGGATTCATTGGGTACCAGCTGGTATTATAGCTCTATAGGCTCAGCCAAGGCTTGGGCCTCAGCTACAGTAGCTATAGCATGATCCACACCCGGTTTGCGCTCGGATCCAATTATAGTAAAGCTACATTATTATTCCAATAGGGTCGGCTGCCGGCCCGCATATCGAGATTGCATTATGATTCGTGAGTCGCAGCCAAGGCCTGGGTCCGCTTACACGTACCCTGGGACAAAATGCACACAAATACGCCTACAAATAAGCCTATCTGTCTCAAATACAGTTTCCGAAAATGAACATTCCTCAATTATGATAAGCCACTGTAAACCTTAGCAGCTTATAGTAGAATGTATATTATTTGTACTTTCGAGGCTTATGGGGCCCGTTAGGTTCTTGTTTGTGTATGTATACTTGTTAGCAGATGTTTCAAATGGTAAGATCATTGGTGTTAAACTCCTACTTCCTTCATGATTACTCCAGTTTTATCAATCCTCATTCAATATTATTTTACCGCCTTACATATTAGGGTACACATTATACTGACGCCATCCTTGGGGCGCTGCATTACTTGCCCACAGTGCCATAGACGCGGTTTGGGACCCTCTTAGTCATTAGCTTGAGGTTAACAGTTGTTCAGCTCCCTTCCTCTAGAGTTGGTAGCTAGAAGAGGTTTGTTCTTTTGTTGTATAGTTTATGTGTAGGTCGGGGCCCCGTCTTCGAATATCATTATGCCACTCTTAGAGGCTTGGCAGTGCTATAGATTTCTAGTAATTAGCTTTTGTTGTTGGCCGTGTGGGGCCTATGTAGCTGTTTATTCGTACGGTCAGGTGGGGCCTGCTTAGCTATCATGAATGGCCTTGTCACTATAGAATAGTTTTAGTTGTCTGATTTCATTTAGCTATAACTAGATAAATATGCAGTCTTGTCGCCCACATGGATCCTCTCTCTCTTATTGTGTTGTTGGTGGTTAGTTGTCTTTTATTGGTGGCCTTGTCTGCCGCGTAGGTCGTAGTTACAACGTAGATATCGCTCGGCCGTTTTCTTGAACTAAGTTACAAAGCATGCACTGAGTGCACCACCTGGCCAAAGTTAGGTCCAGATCCTGAAGGTGGCACTAGTGCCGCCTGCCTCCCTAGGGCATGACAACTTGGCATAGGAGCAGTCGTATTCTAGAGTCTACAAGCCATGTCAAGTAGATTCTTGTCTTTGGATGTGTTTTGCACCACATTTTATAGGCGTAGGCTACGAGACATAATAATGTGGTTACTTTCTTTTCTCCTCCAATCGCTCTATAGAGTTGTGTTTTATAGGGTAACTCCCTAAGATTATGTTATTCTACTTATTTGGCGCAGAAATGTCTGACGCACGACGAACTGCGACTAGTTGAGAATTGATGTGGCAGCAGGAGAGGGCACTAGTAGGGGGCCGCACGTAGTCAATCCACTCGAGATCGACAGGGAGATGTAACCTCTATCTCCCCAAAGACTCACCACCACATTCGTGAGCCCGCTAGAGCAAGAGATATACAAGCACCACACCCTAGCCATTCCTGTACCATCAAATTAGGAGCACAGGCATTCTATGTTGGTTCGTATGATTGCTGCCTGCGTATTGACGTAAAATTTAGCCAGTAGGCAATTAACTGGTCGTTGAGCCCACTGAGGGGCCCCGATATTTTGAGATTTCATGAGTTCCTGGCTTTGAGTCCTCGTAGTTTACTGGGACAGATCGTAGAGAGGACCCTCAAAACTTCTGGGCTGCATTAGTTGCGTAGAATATTCAGGTTATGCATGCCTCATCTGATAATTAGTTGGGTTATAGTATTTCAACCGTGAGATGGCGCCCGTGGTACGAGAGTTGGGAGAGATCCCGAGGTGTAGATGCACCTCCACCTATATGGCCTAGCTTCTCGGAGGCTTTCATAGACCATTATATTCCCCAAGAGGTCCGGAAGGCCGAGTAGGTAGAAGTTTTTGCATCCGGAGAAGCGTATGAGGCCGAGAATATGCATTGAGATTTCATTCCTTAGCCGTATATGCGCCTCATTTGTCGGTCTTATGCCAGCTATGGTGCACCGGTTTATTATGGAACTTGCGTTGGAATATGTGGAGTCTCTTGTATTACAACTACACCGGGTGGATAGGATATGGATATCTCATGATATAGGCCTTTCTCGTAATATAGAGAAACTCGCACAACGCCAAGACTGTGGAAAGGGTAGGCAGTGAACATCGTCTGGAGGACTAGACCCGCAGATTTTCAAGCAGATTTTCAGGATGGGCCTGCATTCCCATCTACTCAGTTGGCCACCTAGGCCCCCATTTCAAACATACAATAGGACATCGATCAAATCTGGATCATCAGAGGCAACATGTCCTCGGTAAAAGTTCACGAGCACTAGGCTCGCAATAGCGTATGGGCTAGATCGGATAGAGTTTGCAGTACCAATGGCGCACTGGCTATAGGCTGCATTTGGGGAGATGTGGTATGGTTCCACTCCTGTTATTCCTATGGATAGGAGGGGCACATAATGAGAGATTTCCCTACTAGACGCTAGGGTGGTCAAGAAAAAAATAGATCCTCCGCAGGCTCATATGCTCCCAAGACCTTCTCGCATATGCAGGCCCTCAGCTCTAACCGGCAAAGGCCGAAAGTAGATCGTGGGCTCTAGTTCACAACGGCCGATAGCACATATTCACTACCGTGGCGACAAGAGTCAAAATCGTCCAAAATGTTGTGACAAAGCATTAGATGTTTTCTCTCACTCGCCTTATGCTTTGATAGACCCGGCCCACTCTTTATCGTATGTTACCCGCGTGGCCCGAAAGCTTGATATAGAACCAGTACTGCGCCAATGACTTTTCAATGTCTACACCCATCTATGACTTAATTATTGCAAAAAATATTTACTGTGTAGTTGTACCATAGAGATTGTTGGTCGCCGTATCTTAGTAGATCTAGTAGAACTAGAAATGATCGATTTTGATGTGATTATGGGTATGGATTGGTTGGCACCATGTTATGCCACCGTAGAGTGTTGGACCAGATTTTCCGATTTCACTTTCCAAAGTAGTATGTGAGTGAAGGGTAATACAGCCTACGCCAAAAGGTATGTTCATATCCCATCTTCACAAAAGTTGATAGCAAAGGGTGTATCTACTATATTGTTAGATTCTGGATATGCAAGTAGAATCCCCGACCCTCTAGTTTATTCCAATGGTTAATGAGTTCCCCAATGCGTTCCTGTGATAACTTCCCATTCCCTAGAGCTGGAAATATATTTCTATAGACTCATACTGTGTACTAAACCTATATCCCACACTCCATACCGAATGGCTCCTACAGCATTAAGTGGGAATTGAAAGAGCAGCTAAAAGATTTGTTAGACAAGGGTTTTACTCACGCCGAGTACTGTCACCACGAGTGCGCCAACTCTTGTGAGAAAGAAAGATGGCTCCTCCGCATGTGCATAGACTATCGGCAATTGAACAAGGTTAATATTAAGAATAACACCCACTTCCTAGGATTGATGACTTGTTTGATCAGCTGCAAGGGGCAAAATACTTCTTTCCAAAATTGAGTTGAGATTCGGGTACCACCAGGTTCGAGTTCAAGAAGGATATCCCAAAGACAATTAGGACAAGGTCATTTTGAGTTCCTAGTTATGTCCTTCGAGTTGATAAATGCACCAGCAGTGTTCATGGAACTAATGAATAGTATCATCAGGCCATATTTAGATCTGTTTGTGATAGTATTCATTGACAATATTTTGGTATACTCCCCCACTCGTAAGTGGAACACGTAGATCATTTGCATAGTACTTCGAAGTCCTGTGAGACCACCAACTAATGTAATGTTTTATAAATGTGAGTTCTAGTTGAACTCTTTAGCTTTATTAGGCCACATTGTATCAGAAGCTGGTATTCAGGTTCATTCGCAGAAAATAGAGGCAGTAAAGACGTTGACTCCAGACCTACAACTCCAATAGAGGTTCCGCTATTTCCCGGGATTGACTTCAGGCATTATAGAAGGTTTAGGAAGGATTTTCTACCCCGTTAGCACCTTGACTAAATCAATTTGTGAGCAAACAAATTTCCAAGTGACCAAGGCCTGTGAGTAGAGTTTCAGGAATTGAAAAACAGATTGACATCAGCATCAAAGGCTAACTTTGCCGAAAGCCGCGTAGTGGTTATGCTATATATTGCGATGGTTCAAAGTGTTGTTAGGGTGTTTGATGCAACACGAAAAGTAATTGTGTATGCTTCAAGGAAATTAAGGAAAATATGAAAAGAACTATCCCAACCATGACCTGGAATTAGCTTCAGTGGTTCACACCTTAAAATATGGAGGCATTACTTAAGGGGTGCATGTAGATATTTTTACCGATCATAAAACCTCTAGTAAATTTCACGCGTAAACAAATTGACTTATGGCACTGCTATTAGAATTGTTGAAAGATTATGATGAACATCTTGTACCACCCAGGAAGGCCAATATTGCAGCGCATGCCTCAAATGTACCAATCCATGGGCAGTTTGCACATCCGAGACTGCAATGCTGGAAATGGCCCAAGAATTGCATAGGCTAGCTAGTTTAGCAGTCAATAATGGATCAAGATAATGGGGCTATAATTCATAATACAAAAGTATCGTCCTTGGTGGTAGAGGAAAAGGAGCAGAAGTATAAGGATTCGCATTTAGCACAAATCCTCAGAGATAAGGCTCAACAAGGTGAACTATCAACTTTTGAGGTAACCGTATACGGGTTTTTGACGATAGAGGTCGCCCATGCCTAGATGTAGCAGTGCTCCGCGCAGATCATGGCATAGGTATTATTATTTCCCTATTATTCTCTTCATCCAACTCCAACAAAGATGTACCATGACAGTAAAAGAGATATACACGGTGGCTCCGGAATGAAGAAAGGTGTAGTCGAATTTGTAGCGCAATGTCCCAATTTCCAACAAGTGAAAAAGCTAAACATCGTAGTAAGTGGCCTAACTTAGGAGATGGATATAACAATATGAAAATGGAGGCAGTTTATATGGAATTTGTGATGTGGCTACCCACACTGTGAGTGCGGACTGCTCATGGTGATTGCTTGATAGGTTGACAAAATCAGCTCACTTTATGCCGCCACCACATTCTCATATGAAGATTATGTCACGAGCTATATTAAGGAGATGGTCCGATTGCACGGAGTGCCCCAACATCTATCATCTCGATAGAGAGTCACAATTTACAACTAGATTTTGGCAATCATTTTCAGAAAGGTTTTGGGACACAAAGCTAATCTTAGTACAACATTCCATCCTCGCATGACGGTCAGGAAGAGCTCACCATTCAGACGCTTTGAGGATATGTTACGTGCGTGTGTGCTAGATTTGGAGAATGTTAGATGAACATTTACCCCTTATTGTCTTTCATATAATAAATGCTATCATTCCGCAATTCATGGCGCCTTATGAGGAATTATATGGGCGGAATGCAGGTCCCCTATCGTATGGTTTGAGATACGAGAGGCAAGAGTTAGTCGGATCCCGTATATGATTCACCAATCGTAAGAGAAAGTGAAACTTATTAGAGCTACATTTGAGTGAAGCCCGTAGTTCCAAAAGTCCTACTCCCATGTGCAGTAGACTTGGAATTTAATGTATATGATTGGGTATTCTCAAAGTATTTCCGATGAAGGGCCCGGAGAAGATTTGGCAAGAAAGGCAAGCTTAGCCCGAGGTTCATTAGGCCGTATCGGATCATTTGAAGGACAGCCGAGGGTATATGAATTAGGTTACTTTAGAGTTAGAGTCTTTTCACCTAGTATTTCATGTGTCTATATTGCTAAAGTGTATAGGGGACCCATCTCGTATGATGCGCTGGCGACGCCCTACTGAGGAGTTAGCTTACGAAGAAATTTCTGTTGCAATATTAGATAGACAAAGTTCGTAGATCGAGCACTCAACGATGTTGCCTCTTGCTAAAGTGTTTGGAGGAATAGAAATAAAGAAGAGATAACTGGTAAGCTAAGCACAATATGAGATCTCATATCCTCACTTGTTCCGGGATTGATTCATTTATGCGCTTGATGATGTTGTTATTCAGCTGTTATTTTACTACTTGCGTTATCGCATCAAGAAATGGATAATCCCTCTGCAGTGAAATAGTTATTTATAGCATCCCGTGAGAGACACCTATGATGGACTTTTTTTCTCCGTTTCAAGTTTTAACAGTCAATATTATAAAGGAGACTCTACTAAATTTTTTCTAAGTATTATCTAAAAGAGTTAACTCCTATAGTTTTGATGTTTATTATCTGAGGAACGAATGTTCCTAGGGGGAGGATGTTACACCCCGTAAACTTTTATCGCTAGTAGGCATATGCGTGATTAGTGGGAGGAGTAAGGGAGAGCTTGACACGTGTGGAAAAGCACGGGAAGTAGAGTCGTGTGAGGAGCCAGTACATGTGCCAGCCAACAGTGCATAATAGCTAGCAGCTGCCAGGCACACCGGGCGCTATGGAGGCGCGACACGACAGGAGGCTCACATGAGAAAGGCGCCCTACCACCTCGCCTCTTAGTTGTATATATAAGTTCCTCTTTCATTTGAAATCATTTATAAAAGGAAGACTCGGCTAGGAGGGAAGGGACACGCAATTACCATTTTTCTCCTCGATTACGCTCCCAAACGCCGTCCAAATTCAACTTAACTTTGGGTAACAAGTTCTACTTCACGGGAGCATTTCTAGGAGTTATTTTTCTAAAATTTGCTCAGCATCAAGAACTCCACCCTATAAAAGTTGTTAGAATTGTTCCAAATTGATTCAAATACAAAAGGACTTAGTTGAGTATTTCTCCCTTCTGAACTCTTAAGAAATTGGGTGGTTTTTGTTGAATTATTCGTAGTTGACTTGTATACTATTACTATTAAAAGTTATCATTTATGCCAAGTTTAGTATTCAAGTTATCCCTATTTTCTCATTGGACATAAACCGGTTACAAGTTGAAACTCGCGAGTTAAATGAAAGTCAGAACTCGTGGGGCCTTGTTTAGTTGTTAGTTAGCAGCCTTGTCGGATATAGCGTAGTTTAGTTGCTCGATTTCATTTCGCTATAACTAGACAACATGATGGTCTTGTCGCCCACATAGATCCCCGTTATTGTGTTGTTGTGGTTAGCCGCTCTTCTTTTATAGTGGCCTTGTCGACCAGAGACTATAGTTACAGCTGAGATATCGCCAGTTGCTTTCTGGAATTAGTTGCCATGGTTGCACCGCAGTGCACTAGATGGGGTCAATTTAGTCCGTGATCCTGAAGCAGGTGGCACTAGGTGCCGCCTGCTTCCTAGGTGGGGCGGACATTTGAAAAAGATAAGTTTGACCACGATCATCATTTGATTGAGACAACCTCAGATTAGTGATAAGCTATTTTGGTGCAACTACATAGGCAAAATTTGTTTTCTTATGCAAAACTCGAGCAGATAGGAGTCAATTTTTTGGATTTTGGGGCGCTTGGGAGAGTTTACATCTACATAGACGCTTAGAAATTCCCGAGTCGCCTATGGAAGGCTAATGGGTACCGTCATCCTCTTCTATTGAAGGTTCTCTCATTTCAACGAACTGCCTAATGTAGACATTTTCACTTTTGCAAATCTACTGGAGTAAGTTCACACATGTGGATAATTCTATTCTTTGCACCTGTAGGTGCGATCAAGCCCGCTTGGTAAGGTTTTTCCCTTTTGACTTTATTTTTTAAAAACAAATTTTTAAAGCTAGAGGATCCCCAGTTTTTGATGATTTTTGGACATATTCTATCTATTTGTCTTGAGGCAGAGATTCTAACCTTGATTTCAATATTCTCAGTTATTGTATCATTTCATTTGCCCTTTTTTCTATGTTTGAGTTCTAGAATTTGATGTTTTCGAGGCTAAGATTTTAAAATCATATTTTGATAATTTAAAGTCCAATGTAGACTCAGTTTTCAGTAAATTTATTGAGACTTGTATTATGAGTATGGATTAACACATATGCGACCTCTTTAAGTTGCCTGATTTTTTTATTTTAACCCCTCAATAAAGCCCTTCTCAGCTATTGAACCCCGAACCTTACACATGCCCACAACACACCCGACTAACTCACTAGACCTCTGTGAATTTACTTTCTTTACGCCTGAGGATGATAATTAAGTGCTAATTTGTATTTGTTAACGATAATATCCTCTGCCCTCTTAACTATTTAGCTCTAATTTTCCTCTTCTATTTTCTCCCTCTCTATTTCTACCTCTTCTACTCATTTGCCATTCGATAATGTTAGAGCTCAAAATTTTCTTTCCTTTGATTTGAAGTTGTCTATTATTTGAAATTAACGCTTTCTTCCTCTTTATCCGCATTGAAGACTATTAGTGTCAATTAATGTTGAATTTGTCAATTTCATCCATCACATTTTTAAATGCAAGTGTATTATGTCGATTTTTGGTCAATGTTAAATCAAAGATCTCACCGACATAACTTAACACAGGAAGCTGTCTTTATTATTGAAAATATTTAAAGATAAGTCAACTATCATTTCTGTCCAATTCGGATAAAAAATCCCACTAATTTTTATAGATAAGAAGTGGATGTAACTTTTTTGATGGTACGGATAGATGAAATGCTTTCAAGCTGTAAAAGTATGTGGATTTTTGATTAGAGTCAAAGCATTTGAATAAGAGAGAAAGAGAGCAAGAAGAATAAGGATCATATGTAATACTGAACCGTGATTTTATCTATACAAAATATCATATTAATGGTATTAGGGGTGATGTTGCTCAGGGCGCGGCAATAGCAGCAAGCTATGCTATATTTTTTTAGCTTCTCTATGGGGATTATTTCAATGTGATTTAAGGCTATTTTGATTTGACTTCCCTATTGTAGTTCGATCATGATTTGGTTTGTGTTTTCTGTTGTTCTAATTCTGCAAGAATAAATGAAGACAAGTTCTGTATTAATCTATATCATTTTCCTACCTATTCAAATAATTCATAAAGTGCATGTAAGAACCATGATAACTGATTAGCAATATAATACTAAGAAACTATAGGTTGGTCTTATTGAGCTCCAAACAAATATAATCCATTCAGAAAAAGTGTATGTAAAGCACCATGACAACTTATCAATCATTTGCAACAAAATGAAGCATATTAGACTGCTTATTAAGCCCAAATAACAAAACCATTCTTTCAAACCATTAGTTAATGTACTTCAAAAACAAAACATATTAAAACAGTCAATTATAAAATGTTTGTTGCTAAAATTACACATTAAAATGAAATGTCCAAATTAAAGAACAAGTTGGTACATTTTTCTTCAAGAAGTTTAGATGTTTTCTTTGCACTAGGTGTGCAAACGCTTCTTGAACTCGATCATGCGCGCAATGAGGTGCTAGTCTTATAACGAATATCACGTTTGTTGGAGCTGAACTCTTCAAAATTATTGAGAGTGATAACTTTTTTTCACTTGTTGTACCAGGTTGTATACAATGAACTAAAATGAGTATAGTAAAAGTAGAGTAATAAATACTTAAATTTTTTATACACTTATTAAGGTTTGATTACCATTTATATTATTTCATAGATGCCAAACTCATAGTCTAAGTGCCTTTTTTGTCCCTCCCTTCCCTGCCCTTCTATCTTTTCAACTCTTTTAACAGTTGAACTATCCTCACAAATAGAAGCTAATTGTTGGCTCTAGTAGATATTTTGTAATACGTTAGAGTCAAGTTGTCCATTCCATCTTATCAAGAGAGTAGATTTCATTGTGTACCAAAAATTTCTATTCTTTATTGTTGAGTTGGAAGAATGTATTATCATGGTTTTACATACTTTTCTGTCGTGGCCTTGTTGATGAAATTTGAAACAAGTCATTTTTACTCCTTTTCTTGACACTTTTCATATCTTTTTATTTGGCCCATCTTTTTCCTTCTCCTACACCTCTTGTCGCCAAAACATTGGTTTAGCCCTAGGAGTTCAATCACTGATTACCTGTGTGATGCCACATTTTCATGTTAGTTATTGGTTTGGATAAATTGATTATAGGCATTTAAAAGTATCTTTCTATAATGAATGTACCATGACTTTTAGGTCTTGGCCGAGTGTTAATATGCCAGAACATCATGTTGGCATGGTACGCCCCTTAATTGTTACAACCAGAAGTACATCTTATTTTGATATCAACTATGTTTTACAACCATCTAAAAAGTTCATATCCAATATCACTGTTGAACTAATTTGACAATTTCTAGAGAGATCTTTGTTCTCTTCTACACAGTCTTGCCATAGGAGCAATGTTCAAAACCATGGCTGATAAAATTTCATATCAACATTCCTATCCATCATCTTATGCCTAATCTCCTCTAACATAGTGATAATAAATTTATGTTTAATATTAATATTATCCATGAAATAAATGTCTCACATGTTATTCTCAATAATGTTACATTTAGCATGCTTAAAATACACCCTGGCCTGTTTTTCATAATGAACCAAGCCTTGCCAAAATGTTCTATAAAGTTTATCCATCTCATCTTGAAATTTCTCTTCAAAACTTGTTTTGCACATTTGAAAAATTGTTTTTTTCTTTCTTCTCCTATGTTCGATTCAATTGGACTAGATGTATTTAGCACACATCCTCTGCTTACAATATGGTAGCAACTCAAGTATTGCTGGCACAAGACCCTGGAAATCACAACTGAAAATTAAAACCTAAAATCTATGCAACTAGAAAATTAAACAGAAGATCAAGACTACAAGATTAAATAGGATTAGACTAACCTATTGCATATCGTATATCGCGCTAATCCATGCCTAGTGCCTAAGTTCAGATCTTCTATCATAGTTCGTGAAAAATCCAATTGTTCTTTGTCTCTTGGTCACCAACTACACAAGCTACAACAGGAAATATCAAGATATCCATGCCTACCACTGTAACCACAATTCACCCCTTGAGAAGCATCTTTCGAAAAACAACTATTATAACCAGTAATTTTTATAAGTCCTTCCGACTAGCCTCTTCAATGCTTCCAAAGAAAATATAAAAGTGCTAAACATGTTTTTCCTTTCCGTCTACTCCCTACACCACAACATGGCTTCCGTGGATTATTTATTTTATCATGTCTTCATAATCACACAATCTTGAAAATCTATCCGCAATCACCTAAGGAGCCCTTATAACCTCACAAATTCTGAACAAATAGTTTCCAACATACAATTTTAGTTTCCACCCCCATCAACTCCTAAGTTTCCAAATCTTCATATAAGGTTGATAAGTAATTTTGTTCTTAAATTTATTTATAAAGAAGTTACACAACTTGTTCTTGGTTGAAGTATTGCACACATGAATAGGATGGTAATTCCTAAATCATGAAGTCACTAGTAAGACTCGAGCGGTGATAGACTCGGGCGGCTCATCATGCACGGATGTGGCCCCATTAGTGAGACCCTAGAGGATGTGATCCCAACAAAAAGAAGTCTGTAGGGTGCAGAATTAGGAATTACCTCCATCAAGCCGAAATGGGTCGGGTGGATATCCACAAACAAGAATGAATCGGGATATCCCCAACCTAAGGCTTTATACAGCTTCAGCACTGCTACTCTCAAGGTCTCCTCCAAGTCTTCCGCTTGGAGGTGCACATTATAAGGACTGCACCACCTACTCAGCCACCTCACCCTACTCTCTATGGCCTCTACTCTGGCCAAAGAGCCCAGAGTAGCTCACATAGAGTCTCTTACTGGCTTTAATATATGCTAAACTATATTGGCAATAAAGGCTGAAATCTCCTCGATCAGGCGAGCATGTTTCCTCTCCTCCCAGTAAATTGAGCAGCCCTACTCGTAGTGCCTCTTGGAAAACTAAATAATCCTAAGTTGACAACAGGCCCACTGGAACTAGTAGGCTCTAAATGCATTTCCTTGATATATATTAGAGGATGGGAATTGACTACTCTAGCTCAACCCTTAAACTGGACCTCCTCACTTCCCCCAAAACAATCCCAATGGCCAGAGAAACCGTGTTGGGAAGTGGTGTGATTAATGATGATGTGTCGGGAATTGAGACACATCTTTACTTCATTTCATAGAAACTTCATATATCTTTAGGAGCTCAATTAAGTGGTAACTAACCTCATTATGATATGTTTCATGAACCCAAGCAAATGGAGAAGAAAGGTGATGTTGCCATTTACGCACTAATTTATCGTATTTTGCCACGTTTAGCCAGGTTTTGAGAATACCCAGTGTTTTTTTGGTTTTATATGATATCTGAAGAGATAACACACAAGATTAATATTTGTGGAGATTAAAGTACAGATTTGGACTTAATTGTGGCTTAAAAGAATGGAAAAGTCAGGTTGGAAAAACAAGATTGAAGAAGTTTTGCATCTCACTGGCACACTAAAGAACTACACTGCATGGCGCAAAGCACACCAGCAACCAGAGGCAGGTGCAAACCTGGTACTCCATTGTCAACTAAGAGGCACGTACGCATGTGGTAATCCTGTGCAGCCAAAATGCAATCCCACCAAGTGTTCATAAGTTATAAAGTCCGATCCCTGTCCAAGAAGGAACAAATGAAGATTAATTCTACTCCTATATATACCCCTTCTTTGGATGTTTTAGGTGTCAAATATTGTGGAGTTTTGTTAGAAACTTGAATTCACCACTTATTCTTTTGATCGTAATTATTGTTATCGTGGGAAAACATTATTCCATACTAGTGTTGGAGGAAAATATCGTAAGTTCTGGGTGCTGGAGATTTTGTCAAACAATATCATACTATTGTAAGTATTTTATTATGAGTTCTTATGACTTATATTATTTTTCACTAACATGAGAGGTTAAATCAACTGACTGTGGGAACCATGATGTATTAACAAAAGTAGGCAAAATAAAATAGTGACTCTTGAATATGGAAATAAGTGGATTAGTATTCTCTTTATTTGCTGAGTTTTAGTGGTTGCAAAGTTAAAGTGCTTGTATCACCACCTGTTTGACCAAAGTGATTGATGTTAGGAAAAAAGTATACGAATGAAAATATAAAGCTACCACCTGTGTAATGCTCCGAGAACTCAAAATCTAATTCCGGGACTTAAATCAGAAAATCTAAAAAGCTGCAGAAAAGCTGTGATGACTCACCCCAATAGGTCTCTAAGAACTAATTACCTAATAGGTGATGTGAGAAGGAGGTTTGAGAATTTTAAGAAGGGAGACAGCGGTATCAAACGAGACCTCACGGTTGAGCTCCCCGTGTCGCCCGGCTGGAATTTTATTGCAAAGAAAGTATTTAACGGTGTGAGACGATTTGTCCCTAGTAACAACTCAAGCAGTCCTCGTTACTTGTTCTAGTAAGTTTATCCAGCCTAACGAGTGTCACAACGAGTCGCTTTTAGTAGCAATGAACTGGCTTAGGGCGACTCGTTATCAAAATTAGCATTTAAATTTTTAGAAGGTAGACACAGTCCACGATCGGGTGACAAAGAGTCGTGGTCACACTCGTGGTAACCTACCGAGGATCCAAAGCAATGTACCTGAAGGGAGTGACCATGAGTCATGGTCAGCCACCACGCACCGTTAGGTCACCTATTAGGTCACTTGGCAATTTTTCCAGAAAATTTCTAAGGCTATTTAGTAATTTCCTACTCTCCTGCAAGCTTTAAACTACATCATTTAGTAATAATTTTTTTACACCTTTTAGTGGGGAAAACGGTTCATTCCCATTCCCACTCTCAATTTTCAGAAAATAACCATACGCTCTCCTCTCAAGAACCCTTCAAGAAATCTTAGGGTTGCTCATCATTGAGAAATTCAAGTCTTCTTCTCTAGAGAATATTAGCCAGGTATGTGGGAATTCATCAAGGAGATTTTTCCCCTTGTTCCCAAACCTTCTCTCTCGTTCACTTTCTGTCTTAGCCCCGAGTTTAATTTGATGGATATTATCTTTCTTGATTAATCCATGTGGAATCCTATCCTACATTACTTTTATCTATTTTCACCAGTTTATAACTAAATGATGCTTGTTCCAAGAATGAAACAGCCCTAGCTCTTCGAAAGTCAGAAAACTAGAATCCTGCTTCAAAGATTAAATTCTTGAGAATCCGCTTGCATATTTCGGTTATGGGGCTCCCATAGTAATTGTATGTGTTAAAATCATTTCCATATATGTTATTTTGTTTTAGTCAGAAAGTCTATATACTCTTGTTATCATTTAGTTTTTATTGTCATTTAGTTTCACTAAAGTACTAGAATATCCATGTTAGTCGAAATGTCACCGATCAATTTGCCTTCGCTTTTTCCCCCGAGGTGTCGGGCAGCTTCGCCATCCGAATCAGACTTAGAATATTATTTATTTTGTCCATTAGGTGGTCATGACAATCTAGTCATATTGCTTTGACCAGCCCAATCCTAGTTCAACTTATAGTTTGTTCTTAGATAGCTACGATAAGCCTTCTGCAGATAAGTGTGTCCTACAAGTCTAGAACTCCAGTTTCATAATTTGGTCCGATAAGACTCTCGGGTACTTTCAATTATGTCCCCTAACTAGTCTTGGACCCCATTTGAGCCACGCCTTAGCTACCAAAACATGGGTTTCCAAATGGGAGTAGGACTTAACATCTATTATCAGGTTCCAATAAGACTCAGTTTCCTGCGTAACTATATTTCTAGCGTAGGTTACAAAAAAGATTACATGGCCCGATTGTCCCTGCACTGTGATCACGCCAACCATGCCTTTATACCCTAGAAAGGTATATTGGGTCCTATCGGTGGGTGTGTACACCAGACCCACGTCTAGCTCATGGTTATATGTCGGTTATAGACCTCTCCTACTAGTTAGTCTAGTCCAACAGAATAAGCAAACAAATTTCATTCCGGCTTCATCAGTTTATCTCAGTTTAGTATCAGACAAGTGCATCAAAATCGTTAGATTTAGGACATGTCTGACCACCGCATTGCAGGTCATCTTGACCATTCAGTACATATCTGTAGATCAGTTCAGTTTGCTTGTTGGTCATTACATGTCATCTCAGTTCAGATTTTTCACTTCATTTATGTTCCATCTCGCTACTCAGTACATTCAAAGTGCTGATGCATACTTTGGTGTATCGCTTCATGATATAGCTGTAGGTTCCCAGATTAAGCAGCATTGCAGCCATGTTTCAGATCCTCCGTAGTTGCAGTTGAAGTGTGTGAGTCCTACTCATTCGAGAGGGCCTTATTTCATTATATTGTAATTTTATTTAGACTTAGAGTTAACTGGGGGCTTGGTCCCAAGAACTCATCGCTTAGAAGGCTGCATGGAGTACATTCCGTATTTCATTATGTAAATTTATGTTTTCTTTTGCATTTTCTAAAATGTTTTATATTGTTAATTCAGTGCTTCCCGCTTACGCATGTTTACTCGTAATACCGTTGTATGATAGACCGCAGGTTGACTTGGGGGTCAAGCCAGACTTCAATCACCGTGGTTACGGCTGCGGTGTAGGCTCAGCTTGCATGTTTAGTATCGTGAGCACTACGTTTAGAGTATCCACTTGATATCCGTAAACATCGAGTAGAGTCCTTTCTATGGGTGTGAAGCACGCCACACTTATGATGAGAAGCATACAAGATGTTAGGAAAACTCCTTTGTTCATACTCCTTATCGTATGCTAAATTTCAATTCAAAATTCCTTCTAACTCCAGCTCTGTTTTGTTTCAGTGAACCATGCCTCCTCAACGCGATAACGGAAGATGGGTCGGCACCGTCAACGCACCTGCCCCACCGCATCCGCAGCCCCTCAAGACAACACAGCTGTCCACCTGTGAGTTCGTAGCAACTATCCAAACGCTTGCTCAGAGTGTCACCAATCGTGTGAATCTACAGGGTTTCTAATACAAAAGGGTCCGCAGAGCCGCCGTTGTGGATTTTACCCGGATAAATCCTACAGATTTTCATAGAACAGTGGATAGGACCTACAAGGGTTTATACACGAGACTAGAAAAATCCCAATTATAGGTGTCATCTTCGAGAGTGTCGACTTGGCTTCTTACCAAATTAAAGGGGTAGCTCAAGTCTTGCATGACTAGTGGAAAGAAAGACTACCGCCAGGAGCGTGACCAGTGGAGGGGAAGAATTCTCAAACAACTTTCTTTGACAGGTTTTTCCTGACCCGAGGGAGGCTAAGATGGCGGAGTTTATGAATTTTCGATGGTGGCAATAGAACTATGGAGGAGTATGTTCGGAGTTTGCTAGGCTATCTAAGTATTCTCTAGAGATGGTATCCGAGACAAGGGATCGCATGCTGAAGTTTGTAAATAGAGTATCAAACATATCCTACATGCTGTGACCGTGATGTGCCGATTAAGGACATGAATCTTTCTAGCTTGATTGTTTACGCTCAAAGAAATCGGGAGGCTTTAAAAGCTGAAGGATATGGAGGAAAGAACAAACGGCAAGACCTAATTCATTCAAATTTCGTCCATCAAAGGTTTAGCAACAGAAAATTTCTCAAGTAAAGAAGAAAGAATGTGCTAAAGCAGAGGGTCCCAACACCTGGCCCAGCTGTCCCTACCTTCATCTGGCTGGGGATTCGAGGGTGAGCATCTGGCTCCAAGTCTCAAACTCACTTGCATCGGGAACAGGTATCCAACTTTCCCAAGTATGGAAGGAATCACCCAGAGAATGCCTTTAGGGATGAGGAGGACTATTTTGGGTGTGGGTATAACTTGGGCACAAGCTAGGAAGCGCCCGCCGCGGCCAGGCCGAGGAGATCTTAATCTACCACCATTAGCTCCAGCAAAGCCGACGATCAGTAGGCCAACACATCGTGCCCGTATGGCATCTCGCCAGAATTGTTTCTATACTCTATCTTCCTACTAGGATCAGAGCTCACTCCGACGTAGTTACTTATATGTTACATCTCTTCCATCTAGACGTGTATGTCCTCCTTAGATCCAGGAGCCACTCTTTCATTTGTGACTCCCTACAGCGCTCTAGTTCAACATCGTGCTGTAGGTTCTTCAAACCATTCTCGCTTCCTCTACCCTAGTTGGCGAGCCGCTAGGAGCTAACTGGTGTATAGAAACTACCAGCCTCAATTCTAAATAAAGTCATTCCAGCTGACCTTGTAGAGTTAGACATGGTCGACTTCGACCTATTCTCAGCATGGATTGGTGACACTCCCGTCTATGCCTCACGATTGCAACTAGAGTTGTCAAAAGTCAGCTTCCCAACGAGCGTTGTTAGAACGTATGGCAAGAAATAACGCCTAGGTAGGTTTACTCTACCCACAAAAACTCATCTCCAAAGGATATATATATCTCTAAGCCAAGGATTCCAAATCAGAGACCCCGATCATCCAAGCTAGTCCCCCCGTGGTCAGAAGTTCCCAAACGTTTTTCTTGAGGATCTTCTCGAAGTCCCTAATGGAAATAGACTTCTATAGATTCTGCATATCTACCTCCAGCTAATCTTAAGGAGTTGGAGTAGTTAAAGGATCTTCTTGACAAGGGGTTTTATCAGCACCCAGCATTCGCTGGGGTGCTCAGCGTTTGTCTGTGGCGTAAGAAAGATGGTACCGCGAACAAAAGGATTACCGTCACTCGAACAAAGTCACATTCAAGAACAGATATCCCCTACCTATAATCGATGGCTTATTTGAGCAACTTCAGGAGCCAACGCTTGTTTCTTTTAAGATCGATCTCGATGAAGTTACCATCAGCTTAGTGTCAGAGAGTGTGACATACCGAAACAACATTCAACTCGGTATGGTCACTATGAGTATGTGGTTATGTCTTTTAGATTAACAAACGCCCCAGTAGCCTTCATAGATTTAATGAACAGAGTCTTCACGTAGTATCTGGATATGTTTGCCATTGTATTTATCGATGATATCTATTATACCCCAGGAATGAGGAAGAGTATGTCAATCACCTAAGATTAGTAATACGTATTAATTTAGGGACCGCCAATTATTCTCCAAGTTCAGCAAGTGCACTCTTGGTTAAAGCCTGTGACTTTCTTAAGTCATGTGGTCTCGTAAAGGAATACAAGTAGACCCTCAAAAGATAACAACAATGAAGAATTGGCTCGTACCTACCTCTCCTACTAAAATCAGGATCTTCCTAGGCTTAGTGGGGTTATTACTGAAATTTTGTGAAGGCTTCTGTTCTATAGCATCTCTTCTAACTAAGTTAACTCTGCAGAGGTAAAATAAGGAGTCAGATATGTAGAAGAGTTTCTAGGAGTTAAAAAACCTATCTCACCATCGCCCGTAGCTTTAACCTTGCCAGAAGTGAAACATGAGTTGGTTGTTTACTGTGATGCTTCCTGCGGCTGGACTCGGTTGCTTTTGATGCAGGGGGGCAAAGTGATAGCCTACGCCTAGATAGCTCAAAGTTCATGAGAAGAATTATTCAACTCATTACTTAGAGTTATGAAGCATGGTGTTTGTGCTAAAAATATGGTGACACAACTTATATGGACCTCACGATGTATTTACAGCATCATTATTTCAATACGTGCTGGAGTCGAAGGATCTAAATCTATATCATAGAAGGTGGTTGGAGTTTCTAAAAGACTATGACATGAGTGTACTATATCACCCGGATAAGATAATGTGGTAGCTAACGCCTAAGGCATGGTCGAGTAGGGAGTGTAGCTTATATTCAGAAGAAAAAAGGAGTTAGCAAGGGATGTTAAGAGACGAACATTTAGCTGCAGCTGGTGGATTCAACCGAAGGAGACAGAGTAATGGATTCATCCTGGTAGTTGAAGTTAAGTCCAGAAAAGATGAAGATCCAATTCTACTTAAACTTAAAGAAGCAGCCTAGAAAGGAGGTCGAGGTTTTCTCCAAAGGGGAGATGGTGTGTCTGCTACTGTGGAAGATTGTGTACTGAGTGTTGGTGAGTTGAGGACAATAGATACCGCTGAGGCACACATCTCGAGATACTCCATTCACCCCGGTGCTACCAAAATGTACCACGATTTGTGGGATATTTACCCACGGAACGCTATGAAAGAGATATTGAATTCGAAGCCAAGTGCCCGAACTGCCAGCAAGTCAAGGTGGAGCATCAAAGGCCATGAGGCATGAACCAAGATATCAGTATACCCACGCAGTGGGAAGATGAATATGGATTTCATCACGAGTCTACCACGGACTGTCAAAGAACATGACTATATTTGGGTAGTAGTAGATGGGATGACTAAGTCGCTCACTTCCTCCCAAGAAAAACCACAAACTCAAATGAGGACTATGCCAAACTTACATGAGAGTTAGTCAGACTCATGGGTGCCCTTAGCTATCATTTCGATAAGGGAACATAGTTCACCTCACACTTCTAGAAGTCCTTCTTAAGGACTAGGCACTCAGGTAAAACTTAGCACCACTTTTCACCTGTAGACCGATGGGCAAGCTGAGTGGACCATTCAGACCCTAGAAGATATGCTAAGAGCATGCGCGATCGTTTGGTGGCAACTAGGAGATGAGCATTTTCCTCTTGTCAAGTTTTTGCGTACAACAACTGCCATTTCCCAGTATTCAGATGGCCCCATTTGAAGCATTGTATGGTAGAAGGTGTAGGATCTCCGATAGGCTGGTTCTGAGGTTGTGGAAGCCACTGATAGGGGGCTGAAGACTCGGCCACGAGGCAATGCAGAAAGTTTAGTCTTATCCGAGAAAGGTTGAAAACAAATTTCAGAGTCATTAAATCTTATATCGATGTGTGGAGAAGAGAGTTGAAGTGATGACCGGGTATACCTGAAATTTCACTCACAGTGTATTGAGGTTTGGCAAAAGGGAAAGCTCACCGAGATATGTGGACCTTTAGAGACTTAACAGGTTTATCGCTATATCCTATGAGCTAGAATTACCTTAAGAACTAGAAGCTATACAATCTAGTTTTCCATGTGTCACTTTGAAGAAGTGCATCGGAGATCCAACTCTGTGCCATTGGACAACGTGTATAATAAAGGATAGTCTCTCATAGAGGAGCTACCAGTCCAGATCCTTGGACCGTCAGTTTGTAAGTCGAGGAATAAGTGAAATAGTTTCAACTGCTGTCCTGGCGTGAGAAATAAGCAGGTTGAGGGAGCTACGGGAGGCCGGCGTATAGGATGGCCAAATACCCGCACTTGTTCTCTACCGACTCAGAGTAGCTTGAATGTTATTTTTCCTTAGGACCTGATCTAGTTAACCAATTCATGTGTATAAGTTTCTTTTTAGTGACTTTTGGATGTAAGGTATGAAAGTAAATTCAGTTCATTTATATTTTGGAAAGTCGGCGTAGTCATTCGGAAAGTTTTTAAGTTAAAATGAGCAAAGATTTTGAAATTTTGATCGTTATTCTCACTTTCCTATGTGTTTTCTAAACATCTGAGGATGAATGTTTACAAGGGGGAGATATTGTAATGTTCGGAAACTCAAAATCTAATTTTTGTATCAAGTTAGAAACTCTGGAAAAGCCATAGAAAAGTTATCAGATTCCACTCACCTAACGGGTCGTTATGACCTAACGACCTCGTGAGGTGAGCCAGTGAGAACGGAGGGTCAGAACTGGAAGAAGGGATATAGTGTATCCAAGGAGGGACTTCATGAGACGTGGTCGCAAGGACTACGACCCATTTAATCACTCATGGTCGCCCCTGGGTTGAGAATTTTATTAGTGGAGCAAGGCACTTGATGGTGGGGGCAATGAGTCGGGTCCCTGCACTGACTGCTATGTCCCCCGCGCCAGCCCCAGTGTTTTTAGCCGTTGGTACCTACTGAGTGTCACAATGAGTCGTCACAGGGAAATGACCTCGCTAGTGACTGCTATCAAAACTTAACATTTAATCTTCAGAAGTGACACAAAGAGGATTCACAACTCCAGACTACGAGTCGTGCACATTGACCACGAGCTAGTAAGTTTTTTAGTTGAGTGTACCTAACGAGTCTCACAACGAGTCAAGCCAGCAGTGGAAATGACTCGCTTTGGCACTGCTACAAACTTAACATTTAATCTTTAGAAGTAATACTGTAAAGGTGGTCCATAATCGTGACCACGACTCTGTTAGGTCCCTCGTGTGACCTACTGAGGAGCCTAGGCACGTACTCTGACGGGAGGACCACGCAGTCGTGGTCAGCCAACACGAATTCCATTAGGGTCACCTGCAGTTTTTTCCAGCCAATTTCAAAGGGCTATTTAGTAAATTTCGCATTTCCAAGCCTTAAACCACGCCGTTTTAGTAATAATTGTTTTAGACCTTTTAGTGGAGAAAATGGTACATTCCTTATTCGCACTCTCAGTTTTAAGAAGATCACCGTAAGTTTTCCTCTCAAGAACCCTTCAAGCAATCTTAGGGTTGCTCATCATTGAAGCGGTTCAATTCCTCTTCTCTATGAGAATTTTAGCTAGGTATGTGGAATTCAACATGAGATTGTTCTCCTTGCTTCCCCCAAAACCTTCTCTCTATTCACTTTTAATCTTAGCCTTGAGTTTGGTAAATGTGATGGATATATCGTTCTTCGATTAATCCATGTGGAATCCCATCCTATGTTAATTGTAGCTATTTTCCACTAGTTTATAAATTAAAATGATGCTTGTTCTAGTGAATTAGAAATTCATCCCTAGCTCTTGAAAAGTCAGAAAACTAGAATCCTATTTCAAAGATTGACTATTGAGAACTCGCTGAATCTTTAGAGCTAGGGCTCCATAATAATTGTATGTGTTAGAAACTAAGTTGGCATATATATTATTCAAGACTACCAGAAAGTCTATATACTTTGTATTATCTCTAAATTGTCAGTTCAGTTTCAGTCAAATTGTTAGAATATCCAAGGTTAGTCAGAAATATCACCGATCATTGACTTCGCATTTCCCGAGGTGTCATGGTGCCTCTCGCTATCAAAATCGGCGTAATATAGTTTATTTGGTCCATTAAGAGGTCATGACATTCTATTCATATTGCTCTAACCAGCCCCAAGATCCCAGTTCAGTTTATAGTTTGTGCTAGACGTATGCGACGCCTGTGATATGTAGCTCGACCCGCCCAGGAACTCCGTCAGAATCTAGTCCAATAAGACTCTCAGGAAATTTTCTAGCTATATGTCCCCTCGACTAGTCTTGGACCCTTTTCGATTTATCAGCTTAGTAGTTCAGTATAGGTTTCAGTGGGAGTAGACTTAGCACCACAGTCAAGTTCCAAAGGCACTAGGTTCCTAACTGAAGCGTTTCAAGCAAGAGTTTACGTATTTACTTCTGGCCTGATTGGCCCCGTGACTTTTTTGATCACCCAGCCTATCTTTTATACCTTGGTAAGTTATATTGGGTCCAACTGGTAGGGTGTATATAATGTACTCCACGTCTAGCTCATGGTTATATGTCCACCTGGCCCCGCACAAGGGCCTGGGCTGGGCCTGGGCTCTACCGCCTTATCTCATGTACTATATTGCACTCAAAATCTTTAGATTTTAGACATGTCTTTTGACCACCAGAAAGGTCATCTTGACCATTCAACATATCTCGTAGATCGATCAGTTTGCTGTTGGTCATTACATATCATCTTAGTTCGATTTTGCACTTCAGCTTATGTTCCCTCCCCGCCACTACAAGACATTCAAAGTGTTGATGTATACTTTTATGTTGTACCATTTCATGATACAAACGTAGGTTCCCAGATTCAGCTAATACATACTACATTTGCATCCTCCGCACAGAGGTTGAAGTGGTGAGTCCTCCTCATTCGAGGGCCTTATCTCATTATCTTATAGCTTTATTTAGACTTAGAGTTAACCGGGGGCTTTTCCTCAACAACTCATCAATTAGAGACTTTCTAGATATGAGCATTCAGATTTCATTATGTAAATTTTATGTTTTATTTTAGTTTAATTTTTTGAAATTATTTTATGTTGTTAATTCAAAGCTTCCGATATGCATGTTTACTCTAATACCACGGTATGATAGACCAGGGGTTGACTTGGGGTCATTTGTGACTTCAAGTACCGTGTTAAGTCCAGGGTGTAAGCTTAGGGCGTGACACTAACCCTCATGTAATTATCTTGAGCTCAACGCATGATACTAATCCAAGACTTATGGATAGGGTAATATATACACCTAAAGTCCTAGAGGATTTAGGTGAAATTTATTAATGTATCTGATAGAGACGTTAGATGAACTTAATCGTTAGTTTTATACAAAATTCACTAGGATAGATCACTAATGAAAATAAGCCCATTATGTTATGAAATTATGGAAAACACAATCTTAGTTTTGTCTAATTAATTTGATAACAACTCAATCATTGCCTAGAATTACTTTTTCTTTTATTTGCAACCCCCTTTCAAAATATTAACAACTGCTTGATTTAGTCATTATTAACATATTATTTCCTTTATAATCCTCATGGGATCTAATCTAACCTAGTTGGGTTACTATATTTAACAACAATCGCTTTATACTTAATTACAAGGTGTAATTTAAATGATCAAATTTTGGTAAGAGCACAGGAATACGGTGTTGAAACAGTTAATTTATGTTTAAATTCTTCTAGTCTTTATTTCCTACTTTTATTGTTGTTTTCCTTGATTCTTTTAGGTGTAATGGAGAGATCTCGTGCCGTGACGTTAAATCATGCAATTTTGAGAGGTTAGCCTAAGGGGTATCTTGATGAAGTCTGAGTAATCAAGATACCCACATCGTGGTCATGACGTTAAACTAGGAACCGCTAGGAGGCAATCCAAGGTAACTTAGTTTTGTCTTAATTCTTGAATTTTTATATTTGATTTGTGTGCTCAAGTGTGCAAGTGAAGAAACTCTCAAATTTAGAAGGGTACTCCGTGATGCGGAGCAAAATCTCCATCACTAAGGTCCACGACGCGGGGTAGATTTCCAGGCAAAAATTTTATCCCAAGACCAAGAGAACTAGGCCAGGAGTTCTTTCTTCACCTTTTTTAGTTATGCTTTATTATTTTAGTACCGAGGACGTTGCTATTGATTAAGTGTGGGGTGGGAAAAGTAAACTTCCTTATACCATGTATGCCTTGATTACTAAACTTTTTCATGGTAGGATTAGATTTTTTTTTGTGATGCATGACTTATTCCTGCTAGCTTGTAATATTTTGTGATTTTTTGGTTTTGTTTTTATTTGTATGCTCTCGGTTTTTATTTTCTTGCATTTTTTCGATGGATAGTCCCTTAAAACTAATTAGAGGTCAAGATTTTTTTTTGAGTCATAGTCATGACTGTTTCCGATAATGGATGGATGACGCCCATTAATAAAAATTTAGTCATTTTTAGGAGAAAAAGAACTGTAGATCTTATGAATAAGGTATCATTGTGTCCCAATTCAACATAGGTCCGGGATCAAAGGATACGGGACAAGAACCTCGAGAGACTTCACCTGTTGACCCATGGCATGAATATGCCATCTAAAACTCAAATAAACATAATAATGCAGAAGTCTAACATATATAAAATAGCGGAAGTTTGAAAATTGGATAACATTGAATATCCTAATACATAACAACGATCTGAAACTACAAACACACTATGTCTGATAAGCGTCTATATACTGACGAGTTGATGGGACAAGACCCCAACTAACTCACTAAATAATGAAACTAAAATATTGAATACAACTGATAAAAAGGGCTCCCGAAGGATGAAGACTCACCAACTCTGGCTGAAAGTGATGCCAACATTCGTGATCCGACTAACTAAGCGGGACTAATCAATATCCTTGCCCGTATCATGAAAAACAATACAATAACATAGAGCATGTGGTCAAGACGCAAATGTACTGAGTATGCAAAAGGTAAGTAAAACTGCTATGTAAGAAAAAAATAAAAATCATGCATATCATAAAACATTTCATCATAAGATTATGAGAGTTGGGCTCGCATGCTTATTTAAAACATGATTTAAACATAATTGAGTATCATAAGTGAATCAAATGACCCAAAGTTGAAACTGATTATTCATAATTAAAACTAAACATCTGGGTCAAACCTGCTGAAAACATAATATCATGACTGATGAGCATGCATAACTGAAATTATGAGGAACAATTGGAGACTTTTCATATAACCGTATTACCACGATAGAACTTACGTGGTCCTTAATTATTACACCTAAGTTGCGTAGCCGTCCAAAGCCTTGCTAGGGCTAAGGTCATTACCATGATATCGATATCAAGCTGAAGGCCTCATTCGGGGCAGGGGAAGGCTCACATGGGAGGTCCCTAAGTATATATGTAAATCTACGTTGGTACTGTGGTTCGAGACCCGGGATTTATATAAACCCCTAGTCTACTAGATACTAGACACTACTCCTAAAACATGCATATGCTCTCAATTATTTTTCAATGAAGCTGAACCATCATCTTTTGACGAAGCTGATCATGAAATTACATACATAATTTGAAATATGAGTATAAGGAGCCTTAGCTCAAAATATACCACAAGCTGAAAGTGGGGGTATAGACTCCAAAACCATGTGGTAAGCTAATATCATAACATTGAGCTAAAACATGAAAACATACATAAATCATGTGGGTTTGCCCCAAGCTTAGGCATGCTCTAGATAGTCAAAATCATTTTTGTAAACATAGGTAATTTGAAATCATACTTTCATCATATACATCTCATCATACTTGAAAACATAAATCATAATCTTAACCTTTCATGAACTTTCATAATTGGCCATCATAGTTTGTAAAACTTTGAAAACATGAATTGTAAGTGAAAACATTATAAAACATTCCCATGAATCATAATTTAACATTTGAAACATGAATTGAGTATACTCATGATAGATACATAGAGAATTCAGAAGTTGGGTTAAACCCCATAGATTCATCAACTAAGAATTCCCATGAATTTAAGAAGGAATTGGGCATGGGAGTGGATAAATACACCCATTCATAACCCTATATACCTGGGTACTTTTGATTTCATAACCCTCTTGAATTCCCAAAGGAAATTGAAGGAGAATTGATGAATTTCTAGGCTTGATCACCCTTAGGAAACTTCTAGGATTGCATACATGGTGAGGGATAGGTTTAGAATAAGTTAAACCCTCTTAAAAACACTTATTTGAGCTTAAAACGATGTAGTTTAGGTCTTAGAAACTTAGAAATTATGGAAAAGCCCTTAATAATTTCATAGGAAAAGTCACACTGCCAGTCCCAATAAGGGACTAGACGACTCATTGCCTGAGGGATGACTCGTGGTAACGAGTCGTTGGGTTCACTGCCCAAAATTTCCATCTTCAAGCTAGCTCATGACCATGTATGACTCCACGACTTGTTATCCTGACCATGAGTAGTAGATTGTCTCGTGGTCAACCCCAAATTTAAAAAAAAACTAGCCAACTCTCCTTTCACTCCAAGAGTCACCTAGCGACTCGTGGTGCACTTCACGGATCACTGGATGACTCGTCCTATGACCTGGTACAGAAATTTTTGTTTTCTCCGTTTCAACCCTTGAGTCTGATCTTAGGGATTTCGGGGTATTACACATTGAGACTTTGCATGATTCAATCAAAAATGCATGATAAGGTAGAAACACTTAGACTTTTGAAACTTAACTCCTATTCTTGAAAAACTGGGGTTAATAATATGAAACATTCAATATGAATATATGTGTTTATGTAATTGTGATAGACATTATTGAACTATTTGTGCCATTAGGTGTGTGCGATATTTTCTTTGTATACTCCATGCTTGTAATTTGATATCTTGAACTAGCCTGGTGTGTGCGTGAAGCAAAATAAGAATATTGAATCCAGGAAGTGATATAGGCATTTCTCTGGTAGCCTATTTATATCTTATTTTACCTACCTTGATGTGATTGTCCTAGTTAGCCATTTTGATCCTTTGCCTGTTCTTTTGATAGCCATATTAGAAGCTTAATCCGTTTCTTTCTATTGACCTTTATTTGATCCAAATTACTCATAAGGCACTTTAATTAAAAATTTTGCATAAAAGGAGCACAAATGAAGAGAAAAAGGGGGAAAATGCAAAACAAGGAGGGTGATGTAGTGTGGAAAGAAAAAGAAAAATAGTTTGAAAAAAATGAATGAATGAATCAAGAATGAAAAGAAAAAATTGTGAATGAGCCTAAAGTTAAAAATTCCCTACTAGTCACCTAAGTTACAAAATGAAAAAATAAAAGGAGGTAAAGATAGGTATAGGAGATGGAAGAATGTGCTAAAGAAGCTTATTAAAGTACTTAGGGATATTAGTCACTAGTTGGCCAAATAGTTCCTACACATTCCTTAGCCTACATTACAACCATCTTAAATCCTATTTGATCTTTGATTCGATATTGTATATTAGTGAAGTATTTACACTAAGGGAAAACCTATGGGTCATATTTTGTATACATGTTGTGTTCTTAGAGAGAGTGAGTGATTTTGTTATATCAATACCCAAGTCGATATTGTTATATACCATGTGAGTGAAAGGGCATCTGTCTGAATAGTTAGGGGAACATAGTGATAAGATTTTGGTGTATCTTGATTGCTAAATTATATATGATTTATGTTGTCCAAAATATATCTTTTTGATTTGGTTGTAGAAGCTAACTGATTTTAATTTGTGACCGTTGAATATTAATCTTATATGTGTATTGAGTGGATTGTTGGAGCTTGATAAATTTATCTAATGACCCTAAGTGTAAGGAGACCTGTTCATAGGGTGAATTTTGTGGTTGAATTTGAGTGGGGAAGTAGTAGATTGTTCAAGGATGAATAGTATTTTAAGTGTGGGGTGGTGATTTTGGGCGTTTTTATGTAATTATTTGCCATATTTTGCCCATGTTTAACTATTTTGAGAACAAATTATGTGTGTTTTCTTTAGTTTTATATGATATTTGTGAAAAAGAACTAATGCACATGCTTAGATGATTGCAGGGATTAAAGTGACGTATTTGGACTTATTTGTGGCTTAAAAAGAAAGTATCACAAAGCCAGATTGAGAAAAACAAGATTGAAGAAGGTTGGTATCGCACTAGCACGCTAGTGCACTGTGGCACGCTAGTGCACCGTGGCACACTAGTGCACTGTGGCACACTAGTGTAACCAGAGGTGAGACACGGTGGCCTACTGGCGCACAAAGATGTGCAATGCGTAAGATAGTCCTAGGTGGACAAAATGCAATCCTAGTCCAAGTTGGAATAGAAGCTATAAAGTTGATGTGTCTTGTGTTTATGACACTTTTGATGCTTAAAACTAAGATAATATGTGAATCCTAGGTATGTGTATATAGATATGATGTGTTTGGTTCAGTGTTGCAGGGAGAATGAGTTCTAAAAGTGAAAGGAGTGGCTAAGTATGGACTGTGAGGAAGGTAACAAGTTATGTCATTCAACGACTAATTCCTTGCACCGTCAAGAGAAGAGGACCATAAGATCAAAAAGTAGAAAATTCACAGGTGCAAGTAATGGACGAACTAAGGACTCGTCAAGTCTGGTAAGAGGTCACTTGCACCAGTTATGTGTGTCATTAGAACTGGAAGTAGACTATGGAAAAAATATCTGAGAGTCATCACAAAAAGAGCAACGAGTCGTTAGGAAACTCAATGACTCGTTATGCACGACCGTTATTAGAAGTTCAGAATATTGGAAATTAAAGCCCCACAGATCACAAGAGACATAACGACTTGTCAAGACTTCTAATGAGTCATCTGTTGATGCGTCAGTAAGAAGGAAGATTTTCTTAAGGAGGACCTGTCAAGACACTTAATGACTCGTTAGGGCCACTAACGAGTTGTCACCACTGCCGAACTGATTTTCTTGTCTATGTAGGATAGGATTTATTTTGCATCTATAAATACTTTATTTAGCTTTTTTTTTTACAAGTTCCGGTTTTTATTGACGTTTTAGCATATATTGAAGTCCAAGAAACATCTCTCTTAATTTGTTCTTTCTCTTGAAGGATCAAACAAGTCTTGATTGTTGGATACTATTTCAATTGTTGGTGATTAATTCAAGAAGTGTGATTTCTTCTACAAATTCTTGTAAGTTTATAATTATGATTTCATCCATGATTGCTCATTATAATTCTTGAAGCATGAGTAGCTAAATAAATAAGCTAGGTTTGTGGAAACCATGATGAATTAACAAACATAAGAAAAGTACTAAGTGATTCTTCAATGGGGTTTATGCATGTATTATTCTTCCCTTCATTTTAATTGCTTCTTAACAGTTCTAAACACTAGAATTCACCTTATTCTTACTCACCAGACTAAGGGGGTAATGAATGGGAAAAGGAATTAACAATAAAGATTTGAGGCCATTAACCTTCATCTAATAGCTTGACCTTGTCCGAGAATAGTGATGAACAGTGAATTTACATGTTTCTTAGCCATTTTGGCCCATATTTTACTTTGTTTTGAGAAACAATTATGTGTGTTTACATGTGTTTTATGATATATTTGTGAAAAAGAGATAAAACACATGATTAGATGCTTTCGGGTATAAAAGTGATGAATTTGGGCTTAAATGTAGTTTAAAAGTGCAAGAGTGGCAAAACGGGGTTGACGGATCGAATATATAGGAGTTTGCATCGCGCAGGCATGCCTGTGCAATGGCCTACAAGACGTGCAGGAAATTCAGTGATATAACAAAGGGAGAGGCGCGACGCGTCACACATGCCTAGCTGTCCACACTTTGCAATCCCAAATCAACTAGGAATTGAAGTTGCAAAACCCAATTCAAATCCAAGAAGGAAAAATGAAGGTTTCATCTATATTATACATACCCTATATTTCTATGTATTAGGGAGTTTGGTTTTTAGTCATCCAACAAACTTTAGAGTTTATAATTCAAGTGTTGCACAATTTACTCTTTGAGAATTTGTGTAGTAGCTTAGTTGACAATTGTTGGAAATTCATCAAGCTCTTGTGAAACCTTTTAGCTTGGAGGATTTTGTTGAACAAGTATTTATTGAAGTAATTATTTTATTATGATTTCTTCTACATGTTCTATTTGTTTTCTCATAAATATGAGTGGCTAAATCTATTAGGCTAGGGTTGTGGGAACCATGATGGATTAATGAATGTAGACATAATAAAATAGTGATTCTTGAATGGTGAATTAAGTGGATTGTTATTCTCTTCGTCTTAATTAAAGTTTAAGCGGCTGCAAACATTGAAACAAACCTGTATCTTCAACTTGCCCGACCAAGGAGGTTGAAGTTAGAAAAAGAGAGTAACAAAGGAAATTTGAGATTAATAATTCTCATCTAACTAACTGGAGCTCTAAACGAGGATAGTTAAAGTCAAGACTTATTGAAAAGCTAGAATATACACACTTTTGACACCGTGAGAAGATGGGTGGAAAACATCTATTGTCTGTTGGCAAACTTAACCCATGCACTTTGAGACCGAGAGGAGATAAGTATAGTGTTTAAGTTGAGACACATTAGATGTACTAAACATAAGTCTTACACAAAATTCACCTGGATAGATCACTAGTAAAAACCTACTAAGTTATGAAATCATGGGGAACACAATCCTAGTTTAGTCTTAGTAATTTGATAAACAACTCAACAACTATTTCGCATTATTTTCTACTTTTATTTGCAAAACCCCCTTTCTGAAATATTGATTACAAGTTAGTGTATTTACCATTAACATATTATTTATGCCTATTCCCCGTGGGATCGACCCAAACTTTTGTTGGATTACTATATTTGTCAACGACCGCTTTATACTTCAATTGCGGGGTGTAATTTGGGCATGATCAAATTTTGGCACTGTTGCCGGGGAATATGGTTTTGAAATATTTAATTGGTTTTTGAGCTTAACATGTAATCTTATTTCGAGATTTACGTTTCTTTTTAGTTTTGAGCCATCATAGGACATGATAGACCAAAGACAGTTCAATCTCCCTCTGTGGGAGGTATTGAAAGAGGAACGGAGAGCCGAAGCCCTTCAAAGGGATGAGCAAACACAGAAACTCCGGCAGGACAGGAGAGATGATATTGATTTAGATGAGGTTGGCTTTACGGGAGCAATAATACCGCCCCCTCTGCTAGTAAATGAAAAATTCGACATAATCCATACTATGATTCACTTGTTGAGCATGAAGGGGTTGTTTTAAGGACTGGATTGAGAAAATCCAAACCAACATCTAATCAATTTCACTAGTATATGCAATGCTTATAGACAACAATGGGTAACATAGGAGGCTATAAGACTAAGGTTGTTTCTGTTCTCGCTAACAAGTGAAGCAATATGGTTAAATAAGATGCCACAAGATTCCATCACCACCTGGCTGGAATTGACTGCAGCCTTCTTGGAACAGTTCTTCCTACCTTCATGAATGGTCAAATTGAGGGATAAGATAAACAACATCCGACAAGTAGAAGGAGAAGCCCTAAATGAGACGTGGCTTAGGTTCAAAAATAAATTAGAGTAGTGACCAAATCATAAGCTTCCAGATTAAGTTCTTTTGGAAATATTCTATAGGTCACTCAATCCTACAAAAAAAGTTAATCACTAACAACATGGCAGATGGAGCAACCATTAAACACACTTTTAAAGAAGCTAGTGAGATACTAAACAAGTTTGCAAAATCCAATAGGGCAAGGTACAACATTGAAACCGACTCTGAACCTGGAAACCACTCAAGAAGTGTTCCATTAGAGCTACAAAGGAGAGAAATTGAACGTGATCAAGATATGGCCCATTGAAAAGCTCGGATGGAGTTGACCATCAAGCACTTGATCGCCTTGAACACACAAAAATTACAGGAAATGAGCACTAAAAGAGATACGTCCAGGTACAATGATTACTAGCCTAATCTTGAGGAAAAAGACTATGCACTTAACTATCACATGGTGGATTTCCAAGGATGTACCCAAGTGCCTGCTCAAGGCACCTAGAGGCACAACTATAGGATTCAAGGTCGGAACTATCAGAGCTATGAAGGACCAAGATATAAGGACCGAGATCACAAAAGTTGGAGAACCAAGGGACCACCTGCGATTGAGTTTAGATACGCTAAAATTGAAGCCTTTCTCAGTTAAGTCCTAACTAAGTTGGAATCCACAGAGTTTGGTGTGAAAAAGATCTGTGATGAGCTATCTAATATGGGTAAGTTAGTTGAACCACATTCATCCTCAATCAAACAATTAGAGCAGCAAATGGGAATGTTAACAAGGAAATGACCTAAAAGTGACCAATGCATGGTGGTAGCAACAAGAAGTGGAAAAGACCACCATTGAGATACAAGTACCCTGAATGGGACCCATGATAATAGATAGAAACCCAAGGCTGATTGAATTAAGGGAGAAGCACAAAGCACCACCAGTTAGTGTATTTGCATGATGCACCCGAGTGTCAACGCACCAAGGAGCACGGTGTGCCAGTGAACCAGTGTGATTAGCTACGCAACGTGCCAAGGGAATATCACATTGAGCAGTGCGTTGCACTAGCCATTCAATGCAATGAAGGCCGTGAGGCAATGGAAATACCCTGCTCCGGGGTGCATGCTATAGATGGAGAAAATAACAAAAACGCTAACAAAAAGATTAGCATATACAAAAAGATTCTAAGACCCCCTACTCCTTTTCCCCCGTCTCAAGAAAAATGTAGAAAAAAAAAATTCTTAAGTTCATCTCTATGTTAAAGTAGTTATCAATCAACATTCCGTTGGTGAAAGCACTAGAGCAGATGACAAGGTACGCAAAGTTCATGAAGGAGTTTTGACCTTGATGATAAAATTCATCATTGTAGTGCTATCGCATCATACACTTTAGTGCAAAAGAAGGAGGATCTTGGAGCTTTCATAATTCCTTGTACAATTGGAGCTCTATAGTTCGCAAAAGAATTATGTGATCTAGGAGCTAGCATATATTTGATGCCTTTGATGGTATATGAACAGCTGGGCTTGGGAGCCCCAGACCAACTACAATGCGGCTACTAATTACAGACAGAACAGTAAATGGTTAGATGCAGGGGTGGTTTATCCAATCTTTAACAGCTAATGGGTTAGCCCAGTGCAATACGTACCAAAGAAGGGAGGAATGATTGTGGTTCAAAAAGAGAAAAATGAGCTTGTACCTACTAGAATAGTGATCGAATGGAGAGTATGCATGGACTACTGAAAACTGAATAGATGCACTACAAAACATCACCTTCCATTCCCTTCATGGATCAGATGATAGACAGACTTGCAGGGAAAGCGTATTATTATTTTCTTGATGGGTACTCAGGATACAACCAATTTTCTATTGCACCAGAGGATCAGGAGAAGAAGACATTCACTTGCCCATAGGACACATTTTCTTTCAAGAGAATGCCTTTTGGCTATTCAATGCACCAGCCTCATTCTAGAGATGCATGATGTCAATATTTCCTAACATAGTAGAGGACACCACAGAGGTACTATGGATGATTTTTCGGTAGTAGGTGATTCATTTGAATCTTACTCAGCACACTTGGCAGTCGTCATGAAACAATATGAGGAGAATTGGTGTTGAATTAGGAAAAGTGTCAGTTCATGGTCATAAAAGGGATAGATTGGGGCATAAAATTTCTGAGAAAGGCATTGAGGTGGATAAAGAAAAGGTTGAAGTAATTTCCAAACTTCCACCTCCCATCTCTGTCAAAGGGATTCATAGTTTTCTAGGGCATGCGGGTTTCTATAGGCATTTTATAAAATATTTTTTTAAAATTGCTAACTCATTATGCAGGTTGTTGGAAAATGAAGCATAGTTTATATTCAATGAATCCTGCCTCAAGGCATTCGAATGTTTGAAGGAAAAGCTCATCAGATCACCCATCATAGTGGCTCCTGATTGGAGTAAGCCATTCGAGATCATGTGCGATGCTAGTGGGGTAGCATTGGGTGCTGTTCTTGGAAAAAGACATGATAAAAATTTTCACCTCATCTACTATGCGAGCAAATCTCTCAACGCAGCTCAAAAGAATTACACATTCACAGAGCAAGAATTGTTAGCAGTAGTATATGCGTTTGAGAAATTTCATGCCTACCTTCTTGGTACTAGTGTTGAAAGATAGAAGAGGAACCAAAAATCAAGTTGCAGACCATCTCTCTAGATTAGATGAATAAGGAAACGTGATGAATAAAGCAGAAATAAATGACTCCTTTCCTAATGAACGGGTATTGGCTGCCTCACATGACTTAATTCCATGGTTCACAGACTTGCAAATTACTTGGTGAGTGATCTCATGCCCGAAAAACATGAACTTTCACCAAAAGAATAAGTTTCTTCATGATGTTCAAAATTTTTATTGGGATGAGCTATACATATTTAGAATTTACGTTGATAACATCATACAAAGGTGTGTGCCCAAAAATGAGATGATTTACATTCTTGAGGCACGCCATTCATCTCCTATGGGAGGGCATCACAGCGATATTCGCATAGCACAAAAGATACTACAGTGTGGGTATTATTGACCTACCATTCATCAAGATGCTCGTGACTTTACAAAAGCTGGTGATAAGTGCTAGCGAGAAGGAGGAGTGTCTCGAGGACATGAGCTACCGCTAACTCCCATTTTTGAGGTAAAATTGTTTTATGTATGGGGCATCGACCCCTTTTGTGAGTTCCTTTGGGATGAAATACATATTGGTGATAGTTGGTTATGTTTCCAAGTGGGTGGAAGCTGTAGCGCTTCCAAACTATGAAAGTAAGTCAGCCACTACATTTTTAAGAAGAAACATTTTTTCCAGATTTGGCACTCCAAGAGAGATCATTAGTGATGGAGGATCACACTTCTGCAATAGGATATTTTGTGGTTTCATTGAAAAATATGGAGTCAAGCATAAGGTGTAAACACCTTATCACCCAACAAACTAGAAGACAAGTGGAAGTCTCAAACAGGGAGATCAAAACAATTTCGGCCAAGATAGTGAATGCAAATTGAATGGATTGGTCAAGGAGATTAGAAGATGCTTAATGGGTATATCACACATCATTCAAAACACCTATAGGTATGTAACCATTTCAACTTGTCTATGGAAAATCATGTCATTTACCTGTGGAGCTTGAAACAAGGCCTTTTGGGCACTGAAAAAGATAAATCTTAATAAGAACGAAGAAGCAGATTTACGACTCACTCAATTTAATGAGATGGATGAGTTTAGGTTAACAACTTATGAGAATGAGGCCATATACAAAGAGAGAATGAAGCTCTATCATGATCGAAAGATTGAGAAAAAGTCGTTCATGCTTGGGGACTTAGTGTTGTTATTCAACTCTAGACTCCGTCTATTCCAGGTAAATTAAGGTCAAAATGGTCAGGACCATTTAAATTGGTAAGAGTGTTTTCACATGGAACAATTGAGCTTGAAACAAAAAAAAGATATAGGATCAAGGTGAAAGGACAAAGGGTAAAGCATTATTTCGGTGATCCTAAAGAGATAAAAGTGTTGGAAAAAAATTACTTGGAGAAAGTCTGAGTACTCTAGAGACCCACGTCATGTCACGACGTTAAATCAGGATCTTCTTGGGAGGCAACTCAAGATATTTTAAGTATTTATGTGTGTTTAAGTGTGCAGGAAATAAGTCAAAATGCCTACGCAGATGGGCGCGACACAGTAGTCTACCAGCGCCTTGAATGGCGCAACATAGTAGTCTTCTAGCGCCTGGAATGATGCAACACGACATGCCTGGACCGCAGTGGGGTGCGCGATGCAGCGTGTCTTCACTGTACCAGAGCGTGACATACTAGTTTGTTAAAACATAAGTACTTCCGTTGATGATGAGGATTAGAGGCCTAAGGAGTTCTTCTTTCACTTTTTACTTTATGCTTTATTGTTTTAGCACTGGGGACAGTGCTCTTGATTAAGTGTGGGGTGGGAGAAGTAAACTTCATTACCATGTATGCTTCAATTGCTAAACTTGTACATGGTGGGCCTAGTTTTGGGGGGATTGATGACTTATCTTCCATACTTGGGATGTTTGTAGTAGTTTTGTTTTTAGTTTTATTTTTTTGGGGTTTCACCGGTTCTTGTTTCGGTACTTTTCTGGTGGATAGTTCCTTAGAACCGATTAGTGCGTCTATATTTTTTTAGTAATAGAGTCATGACTTTTTCGATGATGGATGGATGATGACTGTTTTAAGGGAAGATTAGTCATTAGGAAAATCAAGAACCTGAGACCTTATGAATGATAGGTGCTTCACTTTAGGTATCATTAAGACTTCGTGTAATTCATTAAAAAATGCATGAAAAAGGTAGAAATACTTAGTCTTTTGGAACTTGACTCTTGTACTTGAAAAGTGGTCTTAATTATGTTATGCATGCAATATGGATATATGTGTTTATGTGATCTTGATTGTCATTGCTAAACCATTTGTGCCATTGTGTGAGTGAGGTATTTTAGTACACTTCATGCTTGCAATTTGATGTCTAGAACTTGCCGGTGTGTGTGTAAAACGAAATAAAAATGTTGAATCTAGGAAATGATATAGACATTTCTTTGGTAGACTTTTTGTATCCTACTTTTTACCTACCTTTTTGTAATTATCTTAGATATTTTGATCCTTAGCCTATTCTTTTGATGGCGATATTACAATTTTAATCACTTTTGTTCTATTAACCTTTATTTGATCCAAATGAATTCTAGATCACTTTAATTGATAATTTTTGCATAACGGGAGAATAATTGGAGAAGTGAAAGGAGAAGCTAAAAAGTGTGGTGAATTAGAAGAAAAGAAAGGGGTGAAATAATTAAGGGAGGTGATATTTCTGGGAAAACAAAAAGAAGAGCTTTGAAAAAAAGAATGATGATGAAAAAAATTGTGTGAATGAGCTCAATGTTGAAAAAATTCCCACTAGCTAGCTAAATTTGTAAAATTAAAAAATAAAAGGAGGTATAAGGAGAAAAATAAAAAATTGAAGAATGTGTTAAAAGTCAAGTATTGTGAAATATTAAAGTGCTCAGGGAAATTAGTCTATCTTAGTCAAATAGTTCCTACCCTGTCCCTTACCCTACACTACGACCAACTTAAGTCCTAATTAATCCTTGACCAAGTCTATGGGTCGTCTTTTGCATGCATGTTGAAGTTCTTTGGGAGAGTGAGCGGAAATTATTTAGTTATGCCTAGTTCATGTTGATATATATATATATATATCTTAAATGTATAAAGGAATCTCTCCAAATAGTGAGTGGCACAATGGTAAGATTTTGGTATATCTTTATTGCTAAATTACATATGATTCATGTTGGCCCAAAAATATATCTTGTTGAGTTAGTTATAAAAGCAAAGTGATTTTGAATATTGACATTTTAATGTTGATCCCATGTGTGTGTCAGTGAATTGTTGGAGCTTTATTAATTTGTCTAAATGATCCTAAGTGTAAGTAGACCTATTCGGAGGATGAATTTTGTGGATTAATTTGAGAAGGAAAGTAGTAGATTGTATGAGGATGAACCATAGTTTAAGTGTGGGGTGGTGATTAACGGTTAATTTACGTGTTTCTTAGCCATATTTTGCTCATACTTTTACTATGTTTTGAGAATAAATTGTGTGTGTATACATGTGTTTTATAATATATTTGTGAAAAAGAGATAACACACATAATTAGATGCTTTCAGGTATGAAAGTGTCACACCCCGAGAATACACCCTGGACGTAACACGGTACTTGAAGTCACAAGTGACCCCAATTCAACCCCTGGTCTATCATACACTGGTATTCGAAGAAAAACATGCATAGCGAAATTTTGAAATAATAACATAAAAGCATTTTTTAATGAAATTTAAGATAAAACTTAAAACATGAAATCTAAACATCTGCGGTTTGAATGCCTTCTAACTGATGAGTTATTGGGAAAAGCCCCGAGCTAACTCTAAGTCTAAATAAAAACTATAATCTAACTATAAGACAATGAAATAAGGCCCTCGAATGATGAGGACTCACAATTCAACTATAGTTGAGGAGGATTTGAATCGTGGCGGCTAACGCTGCTGAGTTTGGGAACCTGCAGCTGTATCATGAAACGATACAACATAAATGTATGCGTCTGTACTTTGAATGTACTGAGTAAGTGGGAGAAACATAAATGAATATAAAACATGAACTGAAATTACACGCAATGACCAACAGGTAAGCTGAACTGAACTACTAATGTAATCTGAATGGTCTAGATGTCCCTGTCTGATGGTCAAAGACATGCCCTAAGTCTGCAACTCTGAGTCTGAGATACTATACTAAACTGAGCTACTTATTCCGAAACTAGACTGGACTGAATAGTGGGAGAGTCTATAACCGACATATAACCACGTGAGCTAGACATGGAGTCCGATATATACACCCCACCTATAGGACCCAATAGACCTTTCTAGGGTATAAAGGCATGAACTAGGTGATCACAAAAGTCTAGGGCCAATCAGGCCAAGTAATATTGTGACCTACGCTAGCAATGTAGTTTTGGGAATCTGGGTGCGCTGGAATCCCCACCTAATCGATGCTAAGTCCTACTCCCACTGGAAACTTATATTGAACTACTAACCTGATAGCTAGAAACTTGGGCCTAAGACTAGTTAAAGACATATAACTGAAAGTACCCTGAGAGTCTTATCAGACCAGATTCTGAAACTGGGTTCTAGACTGGTCAGAGCTTCTTATTTGGAAGCGTCGTAACTGTCTAAGAACTTACTGTAAACTAAACTGGGGTACTAGGGCTGGGTAGAACAATATAGCTAGAATGTCATGACCGCCTAATGGACCAAATAACTATATTCTGAGTCTGATTCTGATAACTAAGAGGCACCACTGACACCTCCAGAAAATATTGAAGTCAAATTGATTAGTTGACAAGTTCTGAATAGTTCTGAAGAGGTTCTATGTTCCAAATGAACTGAACTACTAAACAACTAATAAAGAACTCAACTAATTCCAACAATACAGGAATTCCATAATATGGCATAAATTCAAGAATTAAATAAATCTTATCCGACAAGGCTAAAATCATTCTTATCAATGGAATATTTTCTCAACATATATATGTAATAAAAATTACTAGGAAATTCAACCCAAAACATACTTCATTCACTAGATGAATTTATTACGCAAATAATCTTTGTTAAAAAATTTAGGGCTGTAAATCACATTAGAAAGAACAATAACAATGTACTTAGGAACTGATGAAGATCATAAGAATAATAAACATGGATATTATCCCAATTGAAATTAACGAAACCCAACATGAAAATTTATTCATATTCGAAGAACTCAGGGCTAAACTGATAGGGAAATTATGGGAGGGTTTTGGGAGATACAAGGAAAGGATATTTCCCTTGTTGTATTCCCACATGCCTAGCTAAGAATTCCCCGAAGAAGAAGAAGACCTGAATTGTTGCGATGAAGGAAGACCCTAAGCTTGCTTGAGACTTTCTTTAGAGAACTTTCAATAAATTTCTGAGAGTAAACGTGAGAATGAGGGGAGGAACCGTCCAAAACCTCTAATAAGTCTGAATTTACGTCCAAAATGACGTAGTTTAAAGCTTAGGAGAATAGAAAATTACTAAATAGCCCTTAGAAAATCGCTGGAAAAAACTGCTAGGTGACCTAACAGGTCGTGGTGACTGACCACGACTCGTGGTCACTCCCGTTGGGTACACTGCCCAGGATCCTCAGTAGGTCACCATGAGGGACCTAATGAGTCGTGGTCACAGACCACGACTTGTGGTCACTAGTCGTGGATCTCACTGCCTCACTTCTAAAGTTCTATACGAAGCTTACCACGAGTCACCTAACAAGTTGTTGCCACTGATGACGACTCGTGTTGACACTTGTTAGGTGCACTACCTAACAACTGAATAGGGATAATAACAGGGGACATGATGAGTCGTTATAGGTTGCCACGACTCGTGGTCACCATCCTTCAAGTACACTACTTCTCGCTTCACACTTCCAATAATTCTCATCTATTTAACTAGAGCTCTAAATGGGGATAGTTAAAGTATAAACTTATTGCAAAGCTAGAATATACACACTTTTGAGACCGATAGGTGATGGGTGAAAAGCATCTATCATCTATTGGCATACTTAGCAATGCCCTTTGAGACTGAGAGGAGATAAGTGTAGCCTTTCAGTCGAGAAACATTAGATGTACTAAACATAAGTCTTACTTAAAATTCACAAGGATAGATCACTAGTAAAATCCTATTAAGTTATGAAATCATAGGGAATACAATCCTAGTTTAATCTTAGTAATTTGATAAACAACTCAACAACTGTTAGCATTATTTTCTACTTTTATTTGCAAACCCCCCCTTTCCGAAATATTGATTACAAGTTAGTTTATTTACCATTAACATATTATTTTTGCCTATTCCATATGAGATCGACCCCAACCTTTTTTGGGTTACTATATTTGATAGCGACGACTTTATACTTCAATGACGAAGTGTAATTTAGGCGAAATCAAATGTAAGGGTTAGGAGAGTACTCACCCATAAACAGACCAAGTTGTGTGGTGATAATCATCTATTTAGGGGACCAACCATTTTGGTGAAATTAAATTACCCATTTTGCATGTCAAATACCAGGATAGATCACTAGTATGATAAGCTTGCGTTGTTATGAAATCACGAGGAACACAATCCTAGTCACTTCACTCATTGATTGCAACTAACTTTAACCAATATTCTACTCTCATTCGATTTTCATTTTACACTGTTATTTTTTACAATATCCCCCTTAGGAAATAAGTAGACTAAAAGTAATAGTAAGCATGTTAACTGAGGTCTTCACCATATTCCACATGGGATTCGACCCCAACCCTTGTTGGGTTCTACATTTAAACATCTACCATTTTATATCTCATATAGAGGTGTATTTTGGGCAAAATCAAATTTTGGTGCCGTTGTTGAGGAATACAGATTAGGATTTAATTAATTGTGTTTGCTTAGCTACCGGTTCTTATTTCCAATTTATTTTCTTTGTTGATTTTGTTTTCTTTCTAGGTTTCATGTTTGTGTGTGCCCAGTACCCGAAGCCAATGTAAGCCCCTGGTTCTAATTGATAATGAACTTGAGCTAACTCTAAGAAGTAGAGAAGAAATGGCCAATGTCCGTGGTCAGGAGACTGTGGAAGAAGAAACAACCTTAATGTTGGTTGAGGAGAAGGCTCGTGCACAGGAATGTGAGGCCACTAGACTTGGCTGAAGAGAAACGCCAAGCTGCAGATAATGAGCGAGCCCAAAGGATTCGATGTCCAGACCAGTAGAGGCACTGATATTTTGATGACAATGATGATGATGATGATATTGATGAGGCATGTGCAACTGGTTCTATAGTTCCTCCTCTGTTACTCGTTGGAGAAAAGTTAGATACTACCAGTGCCATGATCCAACTGCTTAACAAGAACAGAATATTTTCTAGTCATGCCACTAATGATGTTTGCACCCACTTGACTAATTTTGTGGAAATCTGCAAAGCATATAAAAAACCTGGTGTGAATCAGGACATAATCCAGCTGAGGTTATTTCCATTTTCACTAGGAAGTGAAGTAATGCACTGGTTGACTGAGTTGCCGAATGACTTGATCACTACGTGGAGGGAACTAAAAATGGATTTCTTGGAGAGGTCCTTCCCACCATCCATAGCATTGTAGCTCAAAGGCGAGATTTATAACTTCAAGCAGCCGAGTTCGAAAGCATTACATGAGACTTGGATGAGATTCAACAAGAAGCTAAAACAAGTTCCTAATCATAGGATTCCTAATGATACTTTGTTGGATATTTTCTATAGGTCTCTGGATGCTAAACAAAAGTTGTGCCCGATACTATTTTCGATAATACATTTATGAGTCACAGATATGCTGAGGGTGTTGAGGTGCTTGACTGCATCACTAAGACCAACCGAGTATGGCATGAGAAGTGGAAGTTCCTGCCGACACTTATGCGGTAGGTATGTCTGTTGAGTTGAGGAGGAAAGAAGAAGAAAGAGACCATGATATTACTGAGATTAAAACCACGATGGGGCTCCTTGCCAAACATTACATGGGAGCTAGGTCTGAAAAGGTAAATACAGTTGTTTGTCAAGGTAAAGCTCCAAGGAATGATGGTGGAAAGTCTGAGTCTGAGGAGGAAGCTAATTATTTGAATTATCAAGGGGCATATTTCTGGGCCAATAGGCAAGGGTCTAACCAAGACTTTTGGTTCCAAGGTCATGGAAACAAAGGTCAGAACTACTATAGAGATAATAATTACAATAAGGGCCAATACAAGGATCAGAGTCGAGGTAGAGCTAATGGTGACTAGAAGAAGTGTGATGGTTATAAAAATGAAAGAAGTGGTTTATATGTTCCTCTAGGTAACCGTGAAGAAGAATCTAACAGTTTGAGGATGTAGGACACTTTCGCCAAAGTGCTAAAGTAGATGGAGGCTAATCACGACCATTTCAAGGAGCTTCGTGCAGATATTTTTAAGATGAACCAAAAGGTAGAGTCGCATGACATTGCAATAAAGCAAATTGAGCAGCGGATTGGTCAGATGTCAGGTGCAATGAATTAGAGGAACAAAAGGCACACTTCCTAGTAACATAGTCCAGAACCCCAAGAACGATGGTCACTGTATGCCTATTACAACTAGAAGTGGAAAGGAGACACTTGACCCTCCTATTCCTATTGTGGTTGATGAGTTAGTTGAGCTTGAGTTGGTTGATGATGATAAGTTTGTAGATTCTGACGATCATCTTATGGTTGAGGAAGTAGTTGAAAAAATGGCTCCAAGTACTGAAAAGGAAAATATGTCTAGAAAGGGGAAGGAGAAGGAGGTCGCTCAGAAAACTCTCCTATTCCTAGACTTCCTGCACCTTCCTTGCATCAATTGAAATAGAGGGATGAAGAAGGGAAATATCATAAGTTTATTTCGGTGCTAAAGTAATTATCTGTCAATATTTCTTTAGTCGAGGCACTTGAGTAGATGCCTGACTACGTGAACTTTATGAAGGACCTTGTCACTAAGAAAAGGATCATGAGGTTTGAGCCTGAGGACAATTTTCACCATTGTAGTTGATGTGCCATGGTTTTATGGAACTTTTGACACTTAAAACATAGAAAAGAATCTAGAACTTGAGTGGTTTATACGGATATGAGGTGCTTTTACTGTATTTTTAAGGAAATCAAGTTTAGGAGTTGGAGTGCAGAAAAGAAGTGAAAAAGTGTAGAAAAAGGTCTGCTACAGGTCACAGTACGAGCTGTACCATCTGAGTACGAGCCGTAACTAGTGCTCATAATAGAGATTCAAAAGAAGCACAAGTACAGGTCTCATGGTACGACCAGGTACTCCGAGTCCTGGCAGCACTATACGAATCGTACCTTAGACTCGTGGTGAGAAGCAGAGAAACAGCCTCATGATATCCTCAAGGCACGATTTGAAAGCATGACTCGTACTACCATAGCACGAACCGTAACAAGAACCCATAGGAGGATCATTAGAGATGTTGTATGGTTGAAGTTCAAGCCACAACTGATACCTACGATTCGTAGTGACTTATCATGAGTCGCACCAGGGTTCCGTACTTGAGAGATCCAGAAGCTTTCAAGCATACCATGAGCACTGACTATGACTCATAGAAGCATGCTACGACTCGTAGGTCATCCCGACAGCAGTCCTTGTTAACTTAGGAAAGAATTCATTAGTTGTATAAATACTTTCTTTTTATTTTTTATTAGGAGATCCGGTACTTTACAGAAGTATGGTGTTTCTGGGCGTTTCCAAATGCATCTTGGAGAACAAAATACATGATGTTTTGGACAAGTTTATTCATTGTAATCTTAACTTTGAAGATTGATTATGTAATTGATCATTGGGTTTTTATTCTTTCATCATTATAAGTCCTTACTCGTGAATTCTTCTATGATTTATATAGTTAATCTTGCAATTATGAGGAGCTAAATACCCACAACTAGGGTTATGGGAACCATAGTGAAATAACAAATTAAGGTTAATAAAAAGTGATTCTAAACCAATACTGATGCTTGTATTATTCTTCCCTTCATGATAATTGTTTCTTAATAGTGCGCAACATTAGGAGTAGCCCGTTCTCTACTTGTTTGAACTTAAAGAAGTAGAGATTATAAAAAGGGTAAGACAACAAAGTCTTGAAATTATTCAATCTTCACTTAATAACTTGAGTTGCGGTCACAGGAAAGTTAATTTGAAATCATTGATAAGGGTTAATTTGGAACCGCTCATGAGACCTAATCCGGTAATCAAATATAGTCATCTAATATAGGTGAATAAGTTGTTTATATAAGATTTAACTTATTTGATTATATAGGCTATGTATTGGAATAGTTCATAAGTGTAACAATTCTACATAGTTATGAATCCATGGGGAACACTTTCCGAGTTAATTGCATATATCTTATCATAACACCATTTTACAACGCCGTCACATATTATTTTATATTAAAATCCCCCTTAGGAAATAATTGAACTAAAAACATAAGTAATAGCATTAGTCAAAATCTTAATCATATTCCTCATGGGATTGACCCCAACCCTAGTTGGATTCTTTATTGCCAGCGATCATAAAGTAAATGGCCAGAGGGTGAAGTAGTATATGGGAACCACCAATAAGGTAAAGTTTATTGAGTCGGTATATCTTGATGAACTCTGAAGAGTCAAGAGACTTGCGTCGTGCAACGACGTTGACCCAGGCGCTACATGGGAGGCAACCCATAAGGTAGTTGGTGAAGCATGAGTAGCCAATTGAGGAGGAAAGGAGATCCTAGAGCACCATAGGTATGTCCCTTCCCTGATTTTATTTTGATGCTTTGGGGACAAAGCATGTCTTTTTAGAGGGGGAGGGGATGTATCCGTTTTTGTTTCGCCTGAGGGTTTTGTTTGCTGTATTTTTTTCCTTGGGCATGCTACCAAGTAGAATCGACATATTTAGGATATTTGTTTTTTTTGGTTTAATTAGAAGTAATCTAGGAGTACTTAGCATCCAATAAAATGCACATGTGTTTGATTTTTGTAACTTGTGAAAAAGGACCCCTTTTAAAAATTTTGTGATTAGTTGTATGTTGACTGCAAAGCATGATCAATGTGGATCTTTTTATGGCATTATGAACCAGATAGGTAGTAGTGTGATATAACCCTGTGTTACGTGTGAGTGAGATTGTTACTTAGTTCAACACTGTGTATGTGACCTAAAGCTTGCCTGATTAGTCATTCTTATGTCAAAGGATAGTTAGTTAGAAAAGGATCATAGGACATTTTTATTTAGCGCATTTTTAGCCTAAATTTGTCCCACCAAATGAAATAAGTATCCCTTGAACCAAAACTTTGATCCTGAATTTGACATTTTCTTTGATTAGCCAATTTACCTTCCTTCTTATTTATAATGAACCTATTTTGGTCTTGATCCTTCCTTGGACATTGTGAACCTCAGCTCAGGCAAAATACTTAAGTTGGGGGTGGCTATTGTTGGGATGCATTGATGGCATAGGGGAGATAAAGAAAAAGTTAGTTGGTGAAAAGATGGGTGTGGTGAAAAAAAGTGAAAAAGAAAAGAAAATAAAATAAAAAAGAAAAGAAACGAAAAGAAAATTTAAAATAAAAAGAGAAAGAGAAAAATTGGAAAGCGAAAAATAAACCACACCCACAAGTTGAAAGTTGAATAAAAGGAAAAAGGGAGAAAAAGGTAGAAGTGGAGTCATAATCTAGGTACTGCCAGGGGGGTGAGTCAATTTTTCTGTATTTACCATGCCCGTCCATGGGCTTACATTACAAGCCAAATAAAAATCCTATAGTGATCCTAACCTGACTTTCTGAATAGCTAGAGCAGAGAAAATAAGGGCAAGCCTATGGTATCACGTGTGTAGTGTTTGAACTTCTTTGTGAGAGTGAGTGCTTTGTTGTTAGTCCCAGTTTTCTATATGCATATTATGGTTAACGCTTGGGAATTCATTTGTTGTAAGGGTACATGAGTTGTATTATACACTACTAGTTTTCTATGCGAATAGCATTAGTGTTTGCTCAATTGTCTGCTAGAAAAGAGGCTTGAACTTGGGTGTGTTTATATGAATATGAGGTGCTTTTACTTCATATTCAGGGAAATCAAGTCCAGGAGTTGGAATGCAGAAAAGAAGTGCAAAAGCGCAGAAAATGATCTGCTGTAGTTCATAGTATGAGTCGTACAATCTAGGTACGAGCCGTAACTAGTGCCCGTAACAGAGATTCAAAAGAAGCAAAAGTACAGGTCTCATGGTATGACCAAATACTACGAGCCGTGGCAGCACTGTACGAGTTGTACCACAAACTCATGGTGAGAAGCAGATAAATAGCCACATGATATCTTCAAGGCATGATTAGAGAGCATGACTCATACCACCATAGTATGAACTGTAACAAGAACCCGTAGGAGGGTCATCAAAGATGTTGCGTGGATGAAGTTCAAGTCATAACTGAAACCTACGATTCGTAGTGACTAATCATGAGTCGTACTAGGATTTCGTACCTGAGAGATACAGAAGCTGACAAGCATACCATGAGCACTAACTACGACTTATAGCAGCATGCTACGACTCGTAGATAATCCCAGCGCAGTAGTCCATGTTAATTTAGGAAAGGATTTCATTAATTGTATAAATACTTTCCTTTTATTTTTTATTAGGAGATATGGTACTTTCAGAAAATTATGGTGTTTTTGGGAGATTCCCAACACAACTTGGAGAAAAAAATACACGAAGTTTTGAACAAGTTTCTTCATTGTAATCTTAACTTTGAAGATTGATTATGCAATTGATCATTGGGTTTTTATTCTTTCATCACTGTAAGTCTTTACTAATGAATTGTTCTATGATTTCTATTGTTAATCTTGGAATTATAAGTAACTAAACACCCATAACTAGAAATGTGGGAACCATGGTGAAATAACAAATAAAGTTTAACAAAAAGTGATTCTAAACCAATACTGACACTTGTATTGTTCTTTCCTTCATGATAATTGTATCTTAATGGTGCGCAACATTAGTACTAACCCATATTCTCTACTTTATTGAACCTAGAGAAATAGAGATTACAAAAACGGTAAGATAACAAAGACTTGAAATTATCAATTTTCACTTAATAACTTGAGCTGCTGCCGCAGGAAAGTTAATTTGGAATCATTGATAAGAGTTAATTTGGAACCGCTCATAAGACCTAATCTGATAATTGAGTATAGTCATCTAATAGCGGCAAATAAGTTGTTTATATCAGATTTAACTTATCGATTCTACAAGGTAAGTATTGGAATAGATCACAAGTGTAATAATCAGACATAGTTATGAATCCATGGGGAACACTTCCCGAGTTAATTGCATGTATGTGATCATAACACCATTTTAAAATGCTGTCACTTATTATTTTCTATTAAAACCCCCCTTAGGAAATATTGAACTAAAAGCATAAGTAATAGCACTAGTTGAAATCTTGATCATATTCCTCATTGGGATCTACCCGAATCCTGGCTGGATTCTTTATTGACAATGCCCATGTGATACTTATTCTGAGGTGTAACATGAGCATTATCAGTAGTGTAATATCATCACAGTCTCTTGTATAGAAAAAGAAAGACCTGGGAGCTTTCACAGTATCGTGTACTATTGGAGCCTTTAATTTTCCTAAGACTTTATGTGATATGGGTGCTAGTATTAATCTCATGCCACTTGCAGTGTTCAGACAGTTGGGATTGGGTGTCACGCCCAAAAACTAGGGGAGGGCATGACTGGCTCCCCATACCTTACTATCCAAGAAGCCGGCTATATGACATCTGTAACTGCAACACTTAGGCCGTCTAGGCCACCTGTCACAATCAACTAGAGCACAAACTAGACCCATAATGCCTCAACAATACAGAGTAAACAACAAAAATGCAAACAAGGCTATGAGTATTCTAAACTAAACAATAAAAATCCAACAAGGCCATAAACTGAATAACATTGTACACACTAAGTCCACAAAGCCTCTAAAGAGTAAACTGACTGATGGTCGGAACAAGGCTCCGACCTACCCATAACTGCATCTCAAAACTCTAACTGAAACAAAACCAGTCTTAGCTCTAGAAAGAAAGGAGCATACCAACACGTCCGCTAATCGCACGAACTGCTATATACCCTGGGAACCCAAGGATCAGACCCAGAAGTGAAAATGGAGAAAAACTTAAAATTCTCACCAGGTCACAGAACGACCCATGAGGTTGGTTGTAACGAGTGACCACGAGTCCTGAGGTGACTCGTGGTTAGCAGGGGTTGGAAAAGCCTGTGTGAGGAGGCCACGAGCATGACCACGAGTCTTGGTCAAACCTTACAACTCGTGGGGTCACCCTGGTCTACCTTGGATGTTTTGGCAAGTTGGGATGGGCAGTGTAGGCCACGGAAGGTGACCACACTTTGTGGTTTAACCTCACGACTCGTGAAGTCACCCGTGGGGTCCCCTTGGGTGTTTGGACAGTGGACTCAACGGACCATGGCCACGAGTCATTCCCTATGGCAACGAACCGTTAGGTCTCTCGTGGGGGTTGACGACCAAAAATTTCCTGTGATTTAATAAAGGTGTTTTCATAATTTCCTAAGTCCCTAAGGCCTAAACTACGTCATTTTGGATATTTTTTCTAAGTAAGATAAGATGGGTTAATCCCTTTATGCATTCCCATTATCATGCAAAAGCTTAGAGAGGTTTTTGGGAGATTCAAGGCCTTCTTCCCCAAATTTTCATTAGTTTCTTTGTGGGTGTCCAAGGAACTTTTAGTCCATCCATTCTCAGGTATGTAGGTTTTAAAAAGGGTGAAATTCTTCCTCACCCATTCCCAATTTAAATTTAAATCATGAATCATTCTATTCAAGTCTATGGGGTTTACTCAAATGCATGAAAATGTGATTTCTCTTTACGGGTCTAATTTGATTGAGTTTTAATTATCAAATTATGAATGATGGGCAAGTTCTATTATTATTTTCTTCAAATCATGTTTCAATCTTTAAATCTAAGAATTCCCATTTGATGAAAGTTCATGGGAGTTATGAGTTATGATAAATACTCTATAATTTGAGTTTATTGATGATACAAAAGCATGATTTTCAAGCTACCCATGTTTATGAGAATGTTTTGAAAGAATTGAATATGATGAAGTATTGGGCAATGCCCGCATGTTGAAGAATGAATTACGATTTATGAAACGAATTACATGATTTATCGATTTTTGATGTTGGCCGATGAAAAGGTCTTGGATTCTTGGCTAAGCATGTTTAAAGGGAATCAATGATGATAAATGTTATATTTAAGCCAATGAATCTTAATTCATGATGTTATTGATTTATGTATGATCCTATATGCATGTTTTTGTGAGCCGTGTGTAGCACCGAGCAGCCCGGTGTTCAAAGGACTACGCTGGTGTCTCATAATCACGTGTCACTATGGGTTTCTAATGATACATTTTATTAATAATGATCCCATGAAATGTGATATCACGCCTTATGCACGACCCTCGCCTGGGAATCCAGGGTCGGCTCGTCCCACTTGAGCGAGATAGTGGGGCATCATGAAAGGCTCTACCATGATGGTGTCGGTTATGATGAGTCCTGCCATTGTTCCGCATGTTTTATGCATTTTTATATTTATGTTATTGGCTCAAGTTATTTTTGACAAGTCTACTTACGATTATGTTTATGAATGTTTTACGAATGATTTGAAAGCCTTAAGTCATATGTTTTCTTACGAAGTTTATGATATATGCATGATGTCCTTCTTTTATGTTACTTATGAGTTTTGTTTTCCTTTTAAATGTCTGTTTTACTTACCTTGGATACTCGGTACATTCCATGTACTGACCGCATACTTTCTATAATGTATCGTTTCATGATAAAGGGTTCGGATCCCAGGCTCATCCTCATCCTTAATCCATCTCAGCCAACACTTTCAACTTATTGGTGAGTCCCCATGTTCCGAGGGCCGTTTGATAGAATTTCATGTTTTTTATGTTCAGCTTTGGTCGGGTTAGTTGGGATGTTGTCCTATCAACCCATCTTATGTATTAGAGGCTTTCATACAAGTTTTTAGTGTTCCACTGTGTATACGCCCAGTATTTCTTGATGTTATGCTATAATTACGTATTCGCTATATTATATGATTATCATTCCACTTATTTGAATAAGATTAGTTGTATGCATGGTCCATGGGTTGACTTGGGGTCTCTCGGGGTCCCTTGTCCTGTGTCTATGATTCGGGTGTAATCCTGGGTCATGACAAACTTGGTATTAGAGCAATAGGTTTGAAGTATCCTAGGGTGACTGAAAGCTGTTTTAAGTAGAGTCTTTTTCATGGGTGTGAAGCGCGCCACACTTATGAAGAAGAGTCTACCAGACACTTAGGAAATGTTCCCTTCTTTCGTGTTCTATGTTGTGCGATGAAAAGCCTTTCCATCCTTTTAATTCACGTGATTCGCGATTTGTAGAACAATGGTTCCTAGAAGAATGAACGGAAGGAGGAATTGAAATGATGAAGGCCACAGAGATGGCAATGACCGTGGGCATCAGCAAGCGCCTCCTATTCAAGAGCCCCAGGCACCAGAGCCAT
>JACEIK010001506.1:78748-94801 GCA_018107945.1 Datura stramonium | reverse complement strand
CTTTGACTAAGTTGACTCAGAAAAAGGTGAAGTTCCAATGGTCGGATGCTTGTGAGAAAAGCTTCCAAGAGTTGAAGACCCGACTCACTTTAGCACCAGTGTTGACCTTACTCGAGGGTACTGATGGCTTTGTAGTGTATTGTGATGCTTCGAGTGTCGGGATAGAATGTGTGTTGTTGCAGCTTGGAAAGGTAATACCATATGCCTCGAGACAGCTAAAGTTCATGGAAAGAATTACCCGACCCATGATCTTGAGTTGTCCACGGTGGTGTTTGCATTGAAGATACGGTGGAATTACTTGTATGAGGTCCACGTGGATGTATTTACGGATCACAAGAGCTTGTAATATGTGTTCACATAGAAGGATCTAAATCTTCGGCAAAGGAGGTGGTTGGAATTACTTAAGGACTACGACATGAGTGTTTTCTACCACCCGGGAAAGGCTAATGTGGTTGCGGATGCACTTAGTAGGCTCTCCATGGAAAGTGTATCCCACGTGGATGAGGGAAGGAAGGATTTGGTGAATGATGTCCACCGACTTACAAGACTAGGAGTTAGATTAGTCGACGTGACCAATGGAGGTGTTGTTTTGCATAACGAGTTAGAATCGTCATTGGTGGTTGATGTTAAATCTAGGAAAGATGAGGATCAAATATTGAGGAACCTGAAGGAGGCGATGCGGAGTCAGAAGGTGGAGGTCTTCTCTCAAGGGGGAGATGGTGTGCTATAATACTAGGGTCGACTATGTGTTTCGGACGTTGATAATTTGAAAGTTTGGATATTTCATGAGGCACATGGTACCAGATACTCTATTCATCCAGGATCCACGAAAATGTATCGGGATTTGCGATAAATCTATTGGTGGTATGGTATGAAGAAAGACATTGCGGAGTTCGTAGCTAAATGTCCAAAATATCAGCAAGTGAAAGTCGAACATCAAAGGTCGGGAGGTGTACTTCAGGATATCAGCATCCCCACTTGGAAGTGGGAAGAAATTAATATGGATTTCGATACAGGTCTACCCCGTACTCGCAGATAATACAACTCCATTTGGGTGGTGGTCGAAAGGTTAACCAAGGCTGCACACTTCTTACTGATCAAGACCATGGATTCAGCGGATGATTATGCTAAGTTGTATATTCGGGAGTTGGTTCGACTTCATGGAGTGCCCTTGTCTATTATTTCAGATTGAGGTACTCAGTTTACCTCACAATTCTAGCGTTCTTTTCAAAAAGGACTTGGGACGCAAGTTAAGCTCAGTACCGCCTTCCACCCGCAAATAGACGACCAAGAAGAATGAACTATTCAGAACCTTGAGGATATGTTGAGGGCATGTGTTATGGATTTCAAAGGTAGTTGGGATGATCATTTGCCCTTGATCGAGTTTTCCTATAATAACAGTTACCACTCTAGTATCTAGATGGCCCCGTTTGAGGCTCTTTATGGGCGAAGGTGTAGATCTCCCATCGGATGGTTTGAGGTTGGCGAGGCAACTATGATAGGAACATATTCGGTTCACGAGGTGATGGTGAAGGTTCAGTTGATAAGGGACCGTTTAAAAATCGCTCAAAGTCGTCAGAAATCGTATGCTGATGTGAGGAGAAGGGATCTGGAGTTAAATGTGGATGACTGGGTATTTCTAAAGGTATCTCCCATGAAGGGAGTCATGCAGTTGGGAAAGAAAGGGAAACCCAGTCCCCGCTACATTGGTCCTTACCGGGTTATGAGGAGAGTTGCTAAGGTGGTGTATGAGTTGGACTTGCCTTTAAAATTGGCTTCAGTTCATCCGGACTGCCCGGATCCCACGAGTGAATCAAAAGTTGGATCTGCATTGGATCTCACCCGAATCGCCCCATCTATCCTCCTGAGGAGGACTTTGGTTTCGAACCCATTTTTCATGTATCTCTCTTGAAAAAGAGCTTGGGTGATCTAGATTTAGTAGTCTCGATAGACAACATTGGTGTAATGGATAGCCTCAGCTATGAGGAAATTTCGCTGGAGATCTTGGATCGTCAGGTTTGGAGGCTGAGGAACAAAGAAGTAGCTTCAGTTAAAGTATTATGGAGAAATCAGCATGTTGAGGGAGCTACGTGGGAAGCCGAAGCAGATATAATAGCTAAATACCCTCATTTTTTCCCTACCAGCTCAATTTCAGTTTGAGGTATCAGTTTTTCTCTAAACCCTTAATCAACTTTTCTTGTTTAGTTCATGTGTACAAGTTTGTTTTATGATATGGTAGATGTATGTGATGTCTGAATTCGGTTCAGCTAGGTAGTTCTTTTCGGAGGTAGTCATTCCATCCGTTTTCGACATAAATGACGGGTAATTGTATATTGTGATAGCTTTTTTCTGAGTTTTCTTCATGTTTCTAACATTCGAGGAAGAATTTTCCCAAGGGGGAAATATTGTTATACCACTGGAACCGAAGGATCAGACCCGGAAGTGAAAATGGAGAAAAACTAAAAATTCTCACCAAGTCACAGAACAACCCGTGAGGTTGGTCGTGAGGAGTGACCACGAGTCGTGAGGTGACTCGTGGTCACCATGGGTTGGAAAAGCCTTTGTGAGGAGGCCACGGGCCTAACCACGAGTCGTGGTCAGACCTCACGATTCGTGAGGTCACCCGTGGTATACCTTGGATGTTTTGGCAAGTCAGGATGCGCAGTGTAGGCCACGGAAGGTGACCAGGAGTCGTGGTCTGACCTTACAACTCGTGAAGTCACCCATGGTGTCCACTTGGGTGTTTTGGCAGTGGAATCAACGGACCATGGCCATGAGTTGTTCCCTGTGGCAACGACCCGTTAGGTCTCTCGTGGGGGCTGGCGACCAGAAATTTCCTGGGTTTTAATAAGGGTTTTTTTGGTAATTTCCTAAGTCCCTAAAGCCTAAACTACGTTGTTTTGGATATTTTTCTAGTATGATAAGATGGGTTAAGCCCTTTATTCATGTCCATTCTCATGCAAAAGCTTAGAGAGGTTTTTAGGAGATTCAAGGCCTTTTTCCCAAAATTTTCATCAATTTCTTTGTGGGTGTCCAAGGAACTTTGAGTCCATCCATTTCCAGGTATGTAGAGTTTTAAAATGGGTGTCATTCATCCTCACCCATTCTCAATTTCAATTTAAATCATGAATCTTCCTATTCAAGTCTATGGTGTTTTACTCAAATGCATGAAAATGTGATTTATCTTTATGGGTCTAATTTGATTGAGTTTTAATTATCAAATTATGAATGATGGGCAGGTTCTATTGCTATTTTCTTCAAATCATGTTTCAATCTTTAAATCTAAAAATGCCCATTTGATAAAAGTTCATGGAAGTCATGAGTTACGATAAATACTCTATAATTTGAGTTTATTGATGATAGAAAAGTATGATTTTCAAGCTACCCATGTTTATGAGCATGTTTTGAAAGAATTAAATATGATGAAGTATTGGGCAATGCCCGCATGTTGAAGAATGAATTACGATTTATGAAACGAATTACATGATTTATCAATTTATGATGTTGGCCGATGGAAAAGGGATTGGAATCTTGACTAAGCATGTTTAAAGGGGATCAATGATGATAAATGTTATATTTAAGCCAATGAATCTTAATGCATGATGTTATTTATTTATGTATGAGCCTATATGCATGTTTTTGGGAGCCGTGTCTAGCACCGAGAAGCCCAACGTTCAAAGGACTACGTCGGTGCTCATAACCATGTGCCACCATGGGTTTCTAATGACACGTTGTATTGATAATGATCCCCTCAAATGTGATATCACACCTTATGCACGACCCTCGCCTGGCAAGCCAAGGTCGGCTCTGCCCACTTGAGCGAGAAAATAAGGCATCATGAAAGGCTCTACCATGATACTGTCGGTTATGATGAGTCCTCCCATTGTTTCGCATGTTTTATGCATTTTTATATTTATGTTATTGGCTCAAGTTATTTTTAACAAGTTTACTTATGATTATGTTTATGAACGCCTTACAAATGATTTGAAAGCCTTGAGCCTTATGTTTTCTTACGAAATTTATGATATATGCATTATGTCCTTCTCTTACGTTACTTACGAGTTTTGTTTTACTTTTAAATGTACATTTTACTTACCTTGCATACTCAGTACATTCCACGTACTGACCACATACTTTCTATGTTGTATCATTTCATGATACAGGGTCCGGATCCCAAGCTCATCCTCATCCTTAGTCCATCTGAGTCTACGCTTCCAGCTTATTGGTAAGTCCTCATGTTCCGAGGGTTTTTTGATAGAATTTCACGTTGTTTATGTTCAGTTTTGGTCGGGTTAGTTGGGGATGTTGTCCCATCAACCCATCTAATGTATTAGAGGCTTTCAAACAAGTATGTAGTGCTCCGCTGTGTATACCCCCAGTATTTCTTGATGTTATGTTATAATTACTTATTCTCTATGTTGTATGATTATCATTCCTATTATTTGAATAAGATTAGTTTTATGCATGGACCATTGGTTGACTTGGGGTCCTTCGGGGTCCCTTGTCCCGTGTCTACAATTCAGATGTATTCCTGGGTCATGACACTACTGCAATTGACAATCCCGACCTCTACTTGCACCTGCGGCACTAACGCAAGTCCCCAGGAGAAGGGACGCAAGTAAGAATGAAATGTACTGATATATAAGGCTGAAAACTATAAACATGTAAGATAGAAATGATAATCGAGCCAAAAATAAGGAATAGTAACAACCTGGAATCCTGAAAACTGAAACCTGACAATAAGTGAATACTGAAGTGCAAATGCAACCAAGTAATGCACAAGAAAAGCTATAACTATAATATTCGCGGCCAGCCGACCATAAAAACCATATAAAAATGCTCTAGCAGGTGTACCATACCGGGGTAAAATAAAAGTATCTCCAGTCGGTGTACCATACCAGGGTAAAACTAAAATATCTCCAACCGGTGTACCATGTTGGGGTAAAAATAAAAATATCTCCAGCCGGTGTACCATACCGGGATAAAAATAAAAATATCTCCAACCAGTTTCCATACCGGGATAAAATAAAAACATCTCCAGCCGACGTGCTATACCGGGGTAAAATAAAAATATCTCCAGTCGGTGTATCATACCGGGATAAAAATGAAAATATTCTCAATCATAATCATGAATGGAGCCGATAAAGCTTATAATGAGTCAATTTAACACATGTAGCATTGCAATGAAAAATGCTTAATCTGTGTCCGTAATAGGTCTTTTTCATAACATATAAATGCAAATGAGCACATATACCATGTAAAATTAGAAAATATGAACATATATCACGTAAAGTTGTCAAATTATATACAAACATGTCAACTCAGTGACTCGACGGACCTTCAGGAGGTTTAGCCAACATAAGAGTTTTAGTAGGCTTACAAGCAATGTCCTATTGATATTCTTACCAATTTAACGTATCACTTGAGTAGAAGCACATAGATTCTCATTTCTATACAATCTTTTGACATCTGGGAACTACATATATATTGCCCACATGGTGGTTCCTTTTACATGTATCAACAACTATAAATTGGAATTTCATTGCCAAACTTATCACGTCGATGAGCACATATAGTTCTCAATTCATTTTACTTATTTGCAGGAAAACATGGGACATATAACTTGGAGCTTGGAGTTATTTGTCATACTGCTTAACATATACGTAGAGCTGAGAGCTAAATTACAGACATACAACATATGAGACTTCTATATAACGTATAAACTCATGTTTAGTTAACTGACTGACCTATAGGAGACTTCCAAGTATTTAAAGTTATGAGATTAACTGATCATTATCATAGCCTGTGCTTACTTACATAGACATTAGGAACATTGGTACGTGTGAGAATCTCTCCTCTGAATTTAGGAAATTCAAATGATAACTCAACAAGAGTTAAACATATAGATGTATGACTTGAATATAACTGAAAGAATTCAACTATATGTTATAAAATGAAAATAATATACATTAAGACTTCTTACGGGAAATACATATAAATGCTTTAGTTCCTAGGCTGGTACACAAATTCAAATACTTGACCGAGACATTAGCATGATTCTCAGAATATGATCTCTTGAAAGCTTCTTCGATTAGCATAACACACTTCAACATAACTTAGGGACAGGAAGACATTACTTAAGAATTTGATATTTGGATTTTTTCAACTTGAGAATTCAGAAGCAACTCTCTGAGTGCTGCCTTATAGGAAAAAAAAGAATTATAACCGTAATTCAAAAGACACTGGATTGACTTTCACAACTTTGTAATTAACCGAGGAGCTTAAGAAATCTTACATCATTATAAATGGATTAGAAGCTCCTTGGATCACCCTTTTTAGTCATGGAAGACAATTTCAACACTTGGAATTGATAACTTAACATAAACGTTTAGAGGTATAGCAGAGAGCTTCTCTTTAACTTAAGTTACTATTTTACAAATGTTCAACTCTAACTGATTTATAGAAAGTCGTCAAATAATATTCATTATATCGTTACCACAAAATGTATTTATATTATTATTTAGCTTAATTCCTTGGTGACTCTCAGGAGGTTCAGATAGCACAAGAGTTACAGTAAATTTACAACGACATTCTAAAGAAAATTCTTGTTTCCTTAGCTCGTAACTTGAACGTAAGCATAAGTGTAAATATATACTTATTTTCATATAACCTTCTAACATTAAAATACTGTGTATAACCTGCCCATAAATATGATTTCTTAGAAATATCAATAATTTACACATTCGGGTTCTATCTTTCAAGTTCAATGTATCGGTTGGTTCAAAAACTCGTTAACTAATCGGTTAGCTAATGGGAGATAAATCAAGGATTCTCCTCTTGGCCTTATATACCATAGAACATGTTCATAAGAGGGTGTATAACTATTTTAAGGCATTTTCATTTCGTTATTCTCATTTACCCTTATCTAGCTTAAAATTGTTTTCTAGCGTTAAGTTTGTTCGTGTGTCGTCGTCTTGCCCTTTTTACCAATTTAACTTAGCAACCAGAATTTGGAACACATATTATATCACATTCATGACATAATATAAAGGACCATCTCACGGTGCCCACGCTAAGGGGACTTTAGACTCGATTTACAACTACAACAATAATCGTAAACAATATTCCTTTCACTTCACATTCATTCACTTCAAGCATATTTAACTCTTCAAGCTTTCTTTGAAGTATTTCTAATACTTTGGGAAGAATCATGTATGCATCAATAGGAACTCAAAACATAGGAACATTGGCCCGATAACAACAAGATTTTGTGCTTGAAAAATAAGAATAGGGACGTCTTTACATACCTCGCTTCGTCGCGTCTTTTTAGCCAATTTATTCCTCTTGCTAGCAACTACGACACCTTCAACTTCCTTACTTACACTTCATGGAATGAGAACTGGTTTATGCCAAGTTCCCAGTCACAATTCATGTCCCAAAACGTACAACCAAACAGTCACATCACAAATATAATTTTCAGCAATTCTACGTACCTTAGGCATCTTAAACTTGAGGCAATTCAAGAGAGTTTCGCTTACGTGCTTTTGGTGTTTAACTTCAACGAAGGTGTGGTGAATTCCTTCCGTCTTTTGGATAAATTTCAGCATCGATATAGCTATAACAACCTCCCAAGAACGGGCAGCAACTTCAGTCAAATATCACATAAAACACATATCGACTTTATTTCATTTCCTTACTTTAGCTTGTGAATTTGAGTGGATAAACCAAGTAGGAACACTTACCTTCACTTGTGTATAACCCCTGCCCATATGGAGTTCCTCTTCAGCCAAATACTCTTCCAAAAACNCTACATAGCGACCATCCTTAAATTCAGTGGGAAGGTTCACAACAACCCCCCTTCACTTGTGTATAACCCCTGCCCATATGGAGTTCCTCTTCAGCCAAATACTCTTCCAAAAACATAACAACCATGCTGCCAAACCACAGCAACAACACACACCCAAGAAACACATAAGTTCCAACTTCACTTTCAACATAACTTGTTAATTCATGATAACTTAAGAAGTAAAAACACCTACATCCCTTTGTACTCAAATCTCACCAATATGGAGGTATAACTTCATCTCCCTACTGCCTAAAAACGTAGCAACTCGACGATTAGAAGCTCATGAAATAAGAAACCCTTTCCAAGCTTAGACTATAAAGAAATTTGACCTAGCCATACAATTTCTTACATGGGATTCGTTTTCACCATTAGATAGAGCTCTGAATTATCTGAATTTTGAAAAAAAATCAAGTAAAAACAGAGTAGAAATGAGCTTTCTAGCTCAAATTTACTTCATGTAGGCAAGCTGGCCAAGGCTTCGGCGGTGCCCGCATGCGGCACCCGTGTGGCGTGCCCTCGCACGCACGCACGCGCCTGCTGCCTGCTTATCTCGGTGCCCGCGCGCATGGGCACCTGCTGCTTGCTTATCTCGGTGCCCGCGCGCATGGGCGCTTTTCTATCCAACAATGCTGTCTTCAAACAATCATAACTTTTTACTCTAAACTCCGATTAAAGAGTGGTTTTTTTCACTGTAAACTAGACTCAAATACCTTCCATTTATAGGTTATAGGACTTCTGAATCATTATATATTTGGAGATATGTCCATCTAAAATTTACTCTAACTTACAAACTTCACATACTCTTTGTTTTTCCCTTTGCACATGTTTCCCTCCTCACCTAAGGCCAACATACAATCCATAATTATCTTAATAGGACATATAAAAATCAAATAATCATCAAAAATAAATTTCAGGGTGTAACATCCTCCCCCCTTAAAATCATTCATCCTCGAATGAGGGTTATACCTCAGTAGCCGTAACTTTAGCCATTACATCTTTTACTTTTCCTTTCCTTGTGTAATAAACATACATTCCATTTTTTGTAAACACATCCTCTTTCTATTGCAACTTCTTATCAAATCGTACTTACTCAACTCCATCTATTTGCCTAACGTATGACAGACATGCTTTAGTACCATAAATTCGGTAACTTTTCTAACACTAAGAAAATTATTACACTATCATGGGAGTTATGATCTACTCCAATACCACCTTTACATTCATACCATTAGGAAATATCACAGAAAAAAGTGAAAATCACAACTTAACTACTTAACATATAGAATCAGTGTCAAACCTGAAGTTTCTCTTTTACCTTTGCTTTTACCATGACCTGTCACTTCCTATCTTAGAAACGGGGGATAAAAGAAATTGTAGTCTAATCTAGGGACAAATTAGAGACTGAATCTCAAGGAGAAACTTAATGTTTGGTTGGCCGGGGTCTCCAAGAACTATGAGGGTCCTCAAATAGTCTTATCGACCTGGTTTCCTTACTCTGTTCCACTTCCTTTTCATTACATAGGAGATGGTGAATCAGATCGTTCGTCTTTTGAGCAAATACTAGCATCCAAGTAGTAGACATTTTTGTCAGGGTAGACATTCCCAAACACTCTAAAACCAAATGGGGTCCCAAACCTAATACAATCGATATACTCTATCCCTCATATTCCACACCCTATCTAAAACATATTGGGCCAAAAAATTTAACCTGAGACTATATTCATGAATACTCATGTTGCCCTGCTCTATATACAAAACCTTATTAGCTCAAACCTGTCGAAGTTCCTGTGGTAAGTACTGATTCGTGAAGGCTAGGGGATTTAGACTCGAAACTCCCAGGCACTAGAGCTCTCAAAAGTATTTCCCCTAGACGCTGCCATTAAATTCAACTATTGATTTTGAAACATCACTACTCGGGTTAACATCTGAAATGCATTCTCAAAATCTCGTCCCTTTGATATACTTGAAGGTACAACAGGTGTTGAAGGATCAATAACTCTACATTCTCTTGGCTCTACCAAATATGAAACAACAGGAGGGGATGCATCCCTTCCTACTGTAATTCCAATTGGAACTTGGAGGAACTATTTTACGAGGAATGGGAAACTTGCTTCGAGCCTCTAATATATTTCTCGGATCGGCAGGACGACAATTAGGACCCTTTCAAACATCAATGCCGGTAAATCTCATAGCAATTTTCTTTACTCCAGGTGAATTTTAAAACATAAGCACGATTTAGATTTTAAAAACCTCTTACATCTTTTCTATATAGCACGATCTATTAAAAAACAAGTGAAACAACTCCTAAATGCCCTATAACCTCCTTATTATAAGTATGTGCACAACATACCCATAAGCAAGAATCTACAATACACGACTTGTAGGCTCCATGAGATACAACTTCGCTCTTATACCAAGTTTGTCACGCCCCAAAACTACGAGAGGGCGTGACTGGCTCCCGATACCTGGCTATCCAGGAAGCCGGCTACATGACATCTGTAACTATAACACTTAGGCCGTCTATGACACCTGTCACAATCAACTGGAGCACAAACTGGACCCATAATGCCTCAACAATATAGAGTAAACAACTGAAATGCAAAAAAGACTGTAAGTATGCTAAACCAAACAACAAAAAGCCGATAAGGCCACAAACTGAATAACACTATACACACTAAGTCGACAAAGCCTCTAAAGAGTAAACTCACTGATGGTCGGAAAAGCGCTCCGACCTACCCATAACTGCATCTCAAAACTCTAACTGAAACAAAACCAGTCTTAGCTCTAGAAAGAAAGGAGAATATAAAAACATCTGCTAATCTCACGAACTACTACTCCAACTGGCAATCTCGACCTCTACCTGCACCTGCAGCACGAACGCAGGTCCCCAGGTGAAGGGACGTCAGTACGAATGAAATGTACTGATATATAAGGCAGAAAATTGTAAACGTGTAAGATAACAATGATAATTGAGCCAGATATAATGAATAGTAACAACCAGGAATCTTGGAAACGGAAACCTTACAATAAGTCAAGGCTAATATGCAAATGCGACCAAGTAATGCACAAGAAAAACTATAACTGTAATGTTGGCGGCCAGCCGACCATAAAAACCATATAAAAATGCCTCCAGTCAGTGTACCATACTGGGGTAAAATAGAATATCTCCAGTTAGTGTACCAAACCAGGGTAAAAATAAAATATCTCTAGCCGGTGTACCATACCGAGGTAAAAATAAAAATATCTCCAACCGGTGTGCCACACAAGGGTAAAATAAAAACATCTCCAGTCGGTGTGCCATACCAGAGTAAAATAAATATATCTCCAGCTGGTGTACCATACCAGGGTAAAAATAAAAATATTCTCAATCATAATCATGAATGGAGCCGATAAAGCTTATACAGAGTCAATTTAACACATATAGCATTGAAATGACAAACGCTTAATCTGTGGTCGTAATAGGTCTCTTTTGTAACATACAAATACAAGTGAGCACATATACCACGTAAAATTAGCAAATATGCACATACATCACGTAAAGTTTTCAAATTATATACAAACATGTCAACTCAGTGACTCGACGGACCTTCAGGAGGTTTAGCCAACATAAGAGTTTTAGTAGGCTTACAAGCAATGTCCTATAGATAGTCTTACCAATTTAACGTATCACATGAGTAGAAGCACATAGATTTTCATTTCTATATAATCCTTTGACATCTAGGAACTACATATATACTGCCCACAGGGTGGTTCCTTTACATGTATCGACAACTATACATTAGAATTTCATTGCCAAACTTATCACGTTGATGAGCACATATAGTTCTCAATTTATTTTCCTTATTTTCAGGAAAACATGGGACTTATAACTTGGATCTTTGAGTTATTTGTCATAATGATTAACATATACGTAGAGCTGAGAGCTGAATTATAGACATACAACGTACGAGACTTCTGTATAACATAAAAACTCGTATTTAGTTAACTGAGTGACCTCCAGGAGACTTCCTTGTATTTAAAGTTCTAAGCTTAATTGATCAATATCGTAGCTTGTGCTTATACTTCCAAAGACATTAGGAGCATTGGTATGTGGGAGAATCTCTCCTTTGAATTTAGGAAATTCAAATGATAACTCAACAAGAGCTAAATATATAGATGTATGACTTGAATATACCTGAAAAAATTCAATCGTATGTTATAACATGAAAATCATATACATTAAGAATTTTAACTGGAAATACATATGAAGACATGAGTTCTTAGGCTGGTACGCAACTTCAAATACTTGACCGAGACATTAGCATGATTCTCGAAATATGATCTCTTGAAAACTTCTTACATTAGCATAACACACTTCAACATAACTTAGGGACTGGAAGACATTACTTAAGAATATGAGATTTCGATTTGTTCAACTTGAGAATTTATAAGCAACTCTCCAAGTGCTGCCTTAGAGGCAAATAAAGACTCATAACCGTAATTCGAATGACGCTAGATTGACTTTCACAACTTTATAATTAATCGAGGAGCTTAAGAAAGCTTACATCATTATAAATGGATTAGAAGCTCCTAGGATCACACTTTTCGGTCATGGAAGACAATTTCAACACTTGGAATTGATAACTTAACATAAATGTTTAGGGGTATAGAAGAGAGATTCTCTTTAACTTAAGTTACTATTTTATAAACGTTCAACTCTAACTTATTTATAGAAAGTCGTCACATAATATTCATTATATCATTACCACATAACGTATTTATGTTAGTTATTTAGCTTAATTCCATGGCAACTCTCAGGAGGTTCAGATAGCACAAGAGTTACAGTAAATTTACGGCGAAAATCTAAAGACAATTCTTGTAAGACATTTTTATTTTGCTATTCTCATTTACCCTTATCTAGCTTAAAATTGTTTTCTAGCGTTAAGTTGATTCACGTGTTGTCGTCTTTCCATTTTTACCAATTTCACTTAGCAACCAGAATTTGGAACACATTTGATATCACATGCGTGACATAATATAAAGGACCAGCTCATGGTGCCCACGCTGAGGGGACTTCAGACTTGATTTACAACTACAACAATAATCATAAATAATACGCATTTCACTTCACATTCATTCACTTCAAGCATATTTAACTCTTCAATCTTTCTATGAAGTATTTCTAATACTTTGGACAGAATCATGTATGCATCAATAGGAACTCAAAACGTAGGAACATTGGCCCGATCAACAACAATATTTTGTTCTTTGAAAATTAGAATAGGGACATCTTTACATACCTCGCTTCGTCGCGTCTTTTTAGCCAATTTCTTCCACTAGCGAGCAACTCTGACACCTTCAACTTCCTTACTTACACTTCATGAAATGTCTACTGGTTTATGCCAAGTTCCCAGTCACAATTCATGTCCCAAAACGTACTACCAAACAGCCACATCACAAATATAATTTTCAGCAATTCTACATATCTTATGCATCTTAAACTTGAAGGAATTCAAGAGAGTTTCGCATACGTGATTTTGGTGTTTAACTTCCAAAAAGGTGTGGTGTATTCTTCAATCTTTTGGATAACTTCGAGCATCTATATAGCTGTAACAACCTCCCAAAAATGGGCAGCAACCAGTCAAATATCACATAAAATACACATCGACTTTATTTCATTTCCTTACTTTAGCTTGCGAATTTTAGCGGATAAACCAAGTAGGACACTTACCTTTCACTTTTGTATAACCCATGCCCATATGGAGTTCCTCTTCAGCTAAATACTATTCCCATAACGTAGCAACCATGCTGCCAAACCTCAGCAACAACACACACCCAGGCAACACTTAAGTTCCAACTTCACTTCCAACATAACTTGTTAATTCATGATAATTTAAGGAGTAAAAACACCTACCTCCCTTTGTACTCAACTCTCACCAATATGGAGGTATAACTTCACCTCCCTACTGCTAAAAAATGCAGCAACTCGACGATTAAAAGCTCACGACATAAGAAACCCTTTTCAAGTTTAGACTATAAAGGAATTTGACCTATCCATACAATTTCTTACCTGAGATTCATTTTCACCATTGGATAGAGCTCTGAATTATCCAAATTTTGAAAAAAATCAAGTAAAATGGAGTAGACATGAGCTTTCTAGCTCAAATTTACTTCATATAGGTGAGATGGCCAAGGATTGGGAAGTGCCCGCGTGTGGCGCCCGTGCGGCATGCCCTCGCACGTGCGCGCGTTCACCTGTTGCTTAACTGTCTCAGCACCCAGGCGTATGGGGGCTTTTCCAACCGACAGTGTTGTCTTCAAACGAGCATAACTTTTTACTCCAAACTCTGATTAACAAGCGGTTTTTTCACTATAAACTAGACTCAAATACCTTTCATTGATAGGTTATAGGACTTCTGAATTATTATATATTTGGAGATATGTCCATCTAAAATTGACCCTTACTTACAAACTTCACATACTCTTTGCTTTTCCCCTTGCACATGTTTCTCTCCTCACCTAAGGCCAAAATACAATCCATAATTCCCTTAATACGATATATAAACATCAAATAATCATTCAAAAAAATTTTTAGGGGTGTAACATTGGGCGCCCCCAAGCCGACTACAATACGGCTTCTTTTGGCAGATTACACAGTGAAAATCCAGTGGGAATTCTCTATGATATATTAGTTAAGCTCGAGTTTTTTTATCTTTCTGGGTGATTTTGTTACTCTAGACTGCGACGTGGATTTTGAGGTCCCCGTTATCTTGGGTTGATAATTCCTTGCCACCGTTCATGCTTTAGTATACATGAAAATTGGACAGTTGAAATTCCGGTTGAACAATGAAGAAGTTACTTTCAATGTGTCCTGGTCTATGAAGTAGCCAAATGATATGCGGGTGGTGTTAGTGATTGATATTGCAGACGTTGAGTCTCCAATGATGCCTATAAAGGAGAAGTTGAATATTGAAGCCCTAGCAACTGTGATAATGTATTGTGATGCTGATGAGATTGATGGGTATGATGAAATTGTGAGTGCACTTTTTAGTTTGGGGTCGTACATTTATGCTCCGAATAAAATTGATCTTGATTTGAAGTAATGTGCAACCCCACCAGCCAAGCCTTCTATTGAAGAGCCTCCAGTCTTGGGATTCAAGGTGCTTCCATCTCACCTTTACTATGTATTCTTAGGATCTAGAATTACTTTGTCAGTCATTATAGAAGTATACTTAATGGAATGGCAAGTGGAGGCTTTGAATCGGGTCATTGGATAGTCCGTAACAGATATTATTGGGATCCAACCAGGTATTTTTACACATAAGATTTAACTTGAGCCAGATTGTATTCTGAGTATTGAGCATCAGCGTAGGTTGAATCCACCTATGCAAGTGGTGGTCATGAAAGAAATTATTAAGTGGTTGGATGCGGTATTGATTTACCCTATTGCAGATAGCAAATAGGTGAGCCCTGCCCAATATGTGCCAAAGAAGGGTGGAATCACTGTCATTTCAAATGCTAATAATGAGCTCATTCCATTGAGGTCGGTCACAAGTTGGAGAGTATGCAGGGATTATAGGAAGCTGAATCATTGGATGCAGAAAGACTATTTTTCAATGTCATTTATGGATCAGATGCTTGACCGACTTACAAGTAGAGGGTGGAATTACTTTTGTGATGGTTATTCGGGGTACAATTAGATTTCCATACCCTTGGAAGACCAAGAGAAAACCACCTTCACCTGCCTCTATGAGAAATTTTCCTTCAAGAGGATGTTGTTTGGGTTATGTAATGCACCTGCCACTGTGAATAACATAAACGATCCACAATTCGATATGCATATCTAGAATCTACAGCCTTATGAGCAGTTGATTGACCAACTTGATGTTTATGAGAATAACCTATTTTGTAATTATCAAATTCTCTTTTTATTTACATTAATATGTTTTAGCAAACTGATGAATATATTTTTAACTGAACTTGATATCATAGGCTAGATTGTTAGTCATAGAGAAGTGCAACTACACAAGTAAGGCGATAAGGCTAGTATCTTTATGAATGTGGAGCTACAAGATTATGGTAAACTCGCAAATATGATTAGAATTAACATATGGATTTCAACGTACTTCAACTACTCATTTATAGCCAAAAAATTGCATATTGTGTACATTTGTTACACCCACGAAATTTTTTTTTGATGATAATTTGATGGTTATATGTAATAATAG
>JACEIK010001506.1:53554-67230 GCA_018107945.1 Datura stramonium | reverse complement strand
ATAACAACACATCCTTATTTAGCAATTATATGATATATATATATATGGGGGAAAATCATGCTATATTTATAGTCATTCTTATAGGAAAGATTCCTACAAAATATTATATATATTTAGGAGGATTCGTCCAATATCAACTAGAATTGACTTTATCAGTGAGATATTCAAAATAAAGATGCAATGCCATCTGAATATTCGTATTGTGCGATAATGAATAGTTCCTCATCAAGGAAAGACAAATAATCCAATTTCAATAAAGATATTACTTGTCACCACCCGAGCTGGGACCTCGGACCAAGACACGGGACCTAGAACCACGAATTGCTTCAAATCGACCCATGGTGTGAACATAACAACTAAAGAGCATACATCAAAGTTGAAACTAATAGCTTAAACATGAATAATCGGGATCTGAATAACACAACGTGTAACGATGATCATAAATGGAGTTAACACCCGATAAAGTGGAAAGTCTACATAATGTGTGATAAGCCTCTAAACTGTCTGATGAGTTGATGGGATAACACCCCCAACTAGATCGCTAAAGTCTGAAACTGAAATAGCACGATCAAACACTAAAATGAATGTCCTCGAAAGATGAGGACTCACCAACAATGAGAATTGAGCTAGACTAACAATGAAACTGAGTCTAATTGCTCGGACTTGTATCATGAAATGGTACAACACAAAGTATGCAGGCAGTACTTGGAATGTATTGAGTATGTAAGGTAAGTAAAATATGATGACTAAATATTAACTAAAATTATGCATATAAATATAAATCAGTATACCATGAGAGTAAGGATTGCATGCTGAAATCTGAATTTAAGACATATATAGTCATAAGATGAGTATCATATCTGAACAAAATGACCCAAAGCTAAAAATAAAAATCATAAGACTTGTCATAGCTGAAATCATAAGTAAAAGCTCATAAAGTGATCATCGGGTCAAAATTACTATAAAACATAATATCATAAGTCATGAACATAAATAACTAAAATCATGAGAAACAATGGAAGACTCGTCATAACTGACACCATCATGATAGAGCTTACATAATGCCCCAACTATTACATTCAAATGGGCAGAGACGTCCAAAACCTTATCAGGGCTAAGGACGATACCATGATATCGATATCAAGTTGAAGCCCCTTGGGGTCAGGGGAAAACTCTCAAGGGAGGTCCCAATGTAAATATATAAACCTATTTTGATGCGTAGTTCTTAGACCGAGGAACCTTGGAACCTCAAGCCTACTCGGTACTAGACACTACTCCCAAAAACATGCATAGTGCTTGCATCATTTTTCAATGAAGCTTAAATAATAATTACATATATAGTATGAAATCTGAACATGATGAATCCTGTCTCCAAAGATACCATAAGTTGAATTAGGAGTATTGGCTATGAATCACATGCTAAGCTGATCTTGTCAAATTGAGCTAAATGATGAAAACATACTTAACTTGTGTGGGCTTGCCCAAATCATAAAATCATGCATACTTGAAGTAGAATTCATAAGTAAAAATCATAGATTCATATATGGATAATTTATAAACATTCATTCATTCTAGACATCTCATCATACTTGAAATCGTGAATCATAAACTTGACTTCTCAAAAAACTTGCATGTAAAAATCATAGATTCATATATGGATAATTTATAAAATATTCATTCATTCTAGACATCTCATCATACTTGAAATCGTAATCATAAACTTGACTTCTCAAAACTCTGCATAATAGGGAATAATTTAAAATTTGAAATCACAATTTATAATCAAATTATGTATAAAATCTGCCCATAAATTCCCAAAACACATCTAGAACATGGGGTGATCCATAGACATATCATAGAGAATTTCATAAAATGGGTTAAACCCTATAAGATAATATACTAAATTAGACCCCTCCAGTGCTCCATCAACCAGTCTAGTCACAATTTCCAAAGAATTCCATGAATTTATGGTCTTAAGGAGAAATTTGGGCATGAGAGTGAAAGGAAATTCTCATTCATAGCCTCACAATTGATTTTCAAATTATTCTTGAAAGCCCAAGAGAATTGAGAAAGAATTGAGAGAATTTCTAGATTGATCTTCCAAGAAAATTCAAAGCTTTGCATGCATGCGCAGCCTAATACTTGGTATAGACTAAACACTCTTGAAACACTCCTTTTAGAACTTAAAACGATGAAATTTAGGATTTAGGAGCTTAGAAATTATGAAAATATCCTTAGTAATTCGGTAGGAAATTGGGCACTGCCAATCCCAAAAGAAACCTAACAAATCATTTGGTCCACTGACGACTCATGGTCCTCACTCGTTACCACTACTGGAAATTCCCATTTTTTATCTTCCTCAACCCACGGACCACTTGACAAGTCATTACGGGAAAGAAGACTCGTCTCCTCAATTTGTTGCCAACACTGCAAAAGTCACCTTTTCTTCACACCCTACACACCTGACGGGTCATGCAATGAATCATGGGGAGTTATGATGACTCGTTGTCCCGTCCGTCAATCCCTTCTGAAAAATCCTCCTGACTCCAACTTTGCACCACTCAACGAGTAACTCAATGACTCGTTGGATACTACGACGGGTCATTCCTTGACCCATTACCTCTGCAACTCCCTTCTATTATTCCTCCAATGCTTCATACTTAACGGGTTATTGAACAATCCATCAAGTGACTTAATGGGTCACTTAATTGAATCATTTTGTGACTTGGTGCATATTTTTCCTATTTTCTCTGCTCAACCCTTCGGTTTGATCTTAGGGACTTTTTGGGTATTACATTATCTCCCCCTTAGGAACATTCATCCTCAAATGTAGACTAAGCTTACTAAAGGGATAGGGAATGAACTGGAATCCCAAAATTGAACAATTAAATCTATAAACTAGCGGAGTGACTGACTTTGGACTGACGTACACATGACTGGACTAAATTCATGAAACATGCACACATGCTAACACATGAAAGGAACTGAGAGACATGAACTTGACATGAAATTGATTAGAGTAATAAGGAGGAAACTGATGCCTCATGCTGAAACTGAGCCGGAAGGGAAAAGATACGGGTATTTAGCCATCATATCTTCTTCGGCTTTCCATGTAGCTCCCTCAATAAGCTTATTCCTCTACAAAACCTTCACTGAAGCTGGTTTTTTGTTTCTCAACTTCCAAACCCGACGATCAAGGATCTCAACCAGAATATCCTCATAGGTAAGGCTATCGTTCACACCTATGATCTCCACCGAAACAACCAAGGCTAGGTCACCAATGCACTTCTTTAATAGAGATACATTATAAACTAGATGTACCAAGGCTAGCTTCGCTGGTAGCTCCAACTCATATGCCACTTTGCCAATTCGCCTCAGAATCCTATAAGGACCATCTATCACGGCCCAAACGTAGACTCGGATCATAATACGGGACAAGGAGCACCGAGAGACTCGAAGTCGACCCATGGAATGAACATTCATCTAACTTTATTTCACTTAAAGCAAAATACTAAACATGCGACATAGCGGAAACATAAACGTCACATAGGATAGCATAAAAATCAGGAAGTACTAGACATACATATCAGATGAGTACTACAATATGTCCTGAAAGCCTCTATTATGTAAGATGGATTGATGGGACAACATCCCCACTAACCCAAAAAAATGGAAACAAAATAACATCATAAATGTCTAGACATATTTCCCTCGGAACATGAGGACTCACCAATAAAGCTGGTAGCTAACTTTGAGATGGACTAATGATGGAGATGAGCCTGAGAACCAGGTCTTGTATCATGAAATGATACAACATAGAAAGTATGCGGTCAGTACGTGGAATGTACTGAGTATGCAAGGTAAGTAAAATGGACATTTAAAATATTGAAAACTCATAAATGAACATAAGAGTAGGACAACATGCTCATAACATAAATATCATAATATAACATAAGGCTCAAGGTTTTCAAAACATTTGTAATACAATCGTAATCATAATCATAAGAGAAAAGCTGTATTGAACATGACTTGAGCCAATATACATAATCATAAAGATTCATAAATCATGAGGAACAGTGGGAGATTCTCTTAACCGACATACCCCATATGAGCACACATGAAACCCGACTTATAACCCTAGTCAGGAGGGTGTCCGTACCTTGCCAAGGGTAGGACCATGAAAGTGTGATATCACCATGAATAAAGGGCCATTTGGGTCGGGGACAGTCATGAAAGGGGTCCCAACATACCTATGATGGCACGTAGTTCATGACATTCGGGGCTTAATATGATCCCCGAACCTACTCGGTGTTTGATACTTCTCCCAAAACATATATAGTGCTCATAGTATAATATTCATGAATTCATGGGCTAGTTAAATCATGATAATTATAAACATAATTGTACATATGTGAACTAGCCATGACATAAGGCCCGTGAGTCGGCCAAAACATAATTCATAAATCATAGGTTTCATGCATACTTGTAGATCATACATATAACTTGAAAATTATCAAATCATAATAGGTATTTTAATAAATTCATATTTTTAATCATAAATCATGCTGGGATTGTAAATATCAACAATGGAAATAGTAGATCATAAATCAATTTATCATGGGTCATGCATAATTAAGCTTAATTTCGTGGAAATCAAACTCGAGAAAATTCTAAATGATTTAAATATTAAAAACTTATCAAAACCCATAGATTATGATGATATTCTAAAATCACAAAACCCATTATAAAATTATTAGACTTTTACAAAAATCATCTTCAAAAACCCATAAGTTTTCGTAAAAATCATAGAGGATGGACATGGGTGTGGAAGAAATCACCCATTGATAGCCTTACATACCTGGGTTGATGATCCCTTAACTTATTTGAAGATCCAAGAGGAATTGAGAAATTAGAGGTGATGAGCCCTAGCTTCTTCTTGTGAGAAAGATCAATCTATGATTGTTTGAAGAGGGTGAAGATTTAGGCAAGGCTAATCCCTATAATATGACCTTAGGGAAGACAAAAACGACATCAATTAGGAGTTAGAAGCATAGGAGTTTACCAAAATACCCTCAAACTTCCGAAAAAAGACCTAGAACTGGCATTTTCAATGACCAACAAGACGGATCGTTGGTTGTTACAACGGCCCGTTCTGAGGTCCGTTGTTACCTGTTGCTGCTGCACTAAACTGCTCATAACTTTTCACTCCAAACTCCGATTGATGCAAAGTTGGATTCATTGGAAATAAGACTTCAAGAGCTTCAATTTGAGGTTCTAAATAATCAAAAAACATTTTGTAAAATAAGAGATATGGTCGTTTGAAGTTGACCCTTGTGAGAACTTATAAACTTATACGAACACTCAATCGGTAAAGGGGCTCTCAACTCAACTTTGTGCTAGAGATTATTTATGACCATAATTTGCATATAATACACTTCTTATACTTAGGAATTGATCTTAACACTTTTCCTTCCATAAATTCACAGGCTTGAGTCTATCCATATACCTAGAATGGTTCCGAACTTAGCCCGATATTTTCAACAAACTAGTAGAACCAACGACCCACCCAACGGGCCGTGGTAACAAAAAACGAACCGTTGGTCCTTCCATTGGTTTCCCCCATTATTCCTTCAAAGTTCTCTTCATCTGCTTCAATGACCAGAAATAACAACTGGTTCAATCAAGCCACCGTCCGTACAATCCCCTCGTGGGTTCTAGGCAAATTTCTGACTGCTCTCTGGTGATGAAACAACGAGTACTTCCAATGACCCATTGGACCCTACAATGAACCGTGCTGAGGTTCGTTGATTGGTTCTGGTATAGTTTTCCTGCTCTTTTCTGTTGTAAGCCTTGGGTCTGACCTAGGAAACTTTTTGGGGTGTTACACCAACATATAGGGGACTAAGCTTACCTTTCTTTCCAAACCTCTTCACTCCCTTCATGGGAGACACCTTCAAAAACACCCAATCATCAACTTCAAACTCAAGATCTCTCTTCGTCTGACATCCACATAAGATTTCTGACGACTCTTAGCTATTTTCAGATTTTCCCTAATATGTTGGACTTTCTCCATGGACTCATACACTGAATCAGGCCCTATCAATGTAGCCTCGCCTACTTCAAACCATCTGATAAGTAATCTACACCTTCGCCCATATAAAGCCTCAAAAAGAGTCATATTAATGCTGGAGTTAACTATTATTATTGGCAAACTCGATGAGAGGAAAGTGATAATCCCAACTATCCTTGAAGTCAATCACACATGCCTTCAACATATCCTCAAGAGTCTAAATGGTCCACTCGGCCTAACCATCTATCTGCGGGTGAAAAGTCATACTAAGCTTGACCTGAGTACCAAGTCCCTTCTGGAACGATCTCTAAAACTATTAGGTAAACTGAGTACCTCTATCTAAGATGATGTAAAAGGGAACTTTGTGAAACCGAACTAATTCCCAAATGCACAACCTAGAATAATCCTCAGTTGAATCAGTAGTTTTGACCGGTAGAAAATGAGCTACTTTGGTCAACCTGTCTTCAACCACACATATAGAGCCGTACTGTCAATGTGTACCAGGCAGTCCTGTAATGAAGTACATATTGATCTCTTCCCATTTCCAAGTAGAGATACTAATATCCTGAACCATACCCTATGTCTCTAATGCTCAATCTTTACCTGCTGGCAATTTTAGACACTTCGCCACGAACTTCGCTATGTCCGTCTTCATGCCATTCTACCAATAAACTTTCTGTAGGTCATGATACATATTGGTGGCACCTGGGTGGATATAAGATCGAGAGACATGAGCCTCATGCAACATCCGTTCTCCCAAATCATCAACACTCGGAACATATAAATGACCCTAATATTGAAGCACATCATCTCCCTCTTGGGAGAAGACCTCCACCTTCTAATTCTGGACAGCTTCCTTTAGCTTTACCGTGATAGGATCATCATCTTTCCTAGCTTTGAACTCGGTCACCAATAAAGATTCTAAATCATTGTGAATAACGACACCACTATATGTCGAGTTAATAAGGAGAACCCCTAAATGAGCAAGCCGATGCACATCCTTTACCAACTCCGATTTTCTATCCTCAACGTGAGATACACTCTCCATGGAAATCCTACTATGATCATCCACCACTACATTGGCCTTGCCTAGATGATACAAGAAACTCATGTCGTAGTCTTTGAGAAGCTCTAGCCACCTCTTTTGTCGCAAATTTAGGTCTTTTTGAGTGAACACATACTGAAGGCTCTTGTTTTCCATGAACAAATCCACATGCACCCCATAAAAGTAGTCTCTCCAAATCTTCAATGCAAACACCACCGCTGCTAACTCCAGGTCATGCATCGGGTAATTCTTCCCGTGAGTCTTAAGCTGTCTAGAGGCATATGCAATGACCTTGTCATGCTGCATCAACACACAACCAAGATCAACCCTAGAGGAATCACAATACACAATGAATCCATCTATGCCCTCTAGTAGAGTCAATATTGGGGTTGAAGTGAGTTGAGTCTTTAAATTCTGAGAACTCTTCTCATAGGCATCCGACCACTGAAATTTGACCTTCTTCTAGGTCAACTTAGTCAACGATCCTACAATGGAAGAAAATCCCTCAACCAACCTCTTGTAGTAGCTAGCTAAACACAAGAAGCTCTTGATAATCAAAGGACTAACTGGTCTAGGTCAATTCTTTACCGCCTTTATCTTTTGAAAGCCTACCTGCACACACCCTCGCATGACACTACATGACCCAAAAATGCTACTGAGTTTAGCCAAAACTCGCACTTGCTAAACTTAGCAAACAGCTGGCGATCCTTGAGAGTCTGTAGCACAATCCTCAAATGACCAGTATGCTCCTCCTCGCTCCGAGAGTATACGAGAATATCATATATGAAGACAATCAAGAACATATCTGAATACAGCTTGAATACCCTGTTTATCTAGTTGATAAAAGTTGCAGGAGCATTTGTTAGTCCAAAAGACATAACTACAAACTCATGGTGACCATACCGAGTCCTGACGACAGTCTTTGGGATGTCACTCTCTCTGACTCTGAGTTGATGATAACCGGATCTAAGGTCTATCTTTGAGAAACACTTAGCACCTTGATGTTGGTCAAACAAGTTATCAATCCTAGGGGGGATACTTGTTCTTGATTGTGACCTTGTTTAACTACCGATAATCAATGCACATTCTAATGGAACACTCTTTCCGAACAAAGAGAACTGGTGCACCCTACAGGGATCTACTAAGCTTGATGAAACCCATATTTAGGAGATCTTTCAACTACTCTTTGAATTCCTTTAGCTCGGTTGGAGCCATTCTATAAGGAGGAATGGATATAGGCTATGTATCAGTGAGAAGGTCGATTCCAATGTCAATCTCCCGCTCCTGCTAGGGAGGGCCTCCTGGTAGATCATCCGGACACACCTCCGGATACTCACACACTATAGGAACTGACTGCAGAGTTGGGGTCTCAGACATAGCATCCTTAACCCAAACTAGATGGACTGCACAACCTTAAGAAATCATCTTCCTAGCCTTGAGATAGGAAATAAAGCAACCTACAGGATCAGCTGAACTATGTTTTCACTCTAGGACTGGCTCACCTGAAAATTGGAACTTTACTATACAGGTCATACAATTTACTGAGGCATAACTTGCATGGAACCAATTCATACTGAAGATAACATCAAAATTGGTAATGTCTAACCCTACTAGGTCGATTGAGGTGACTTTCTAAAGGAATGTAATAGGGCAATTTCTATATACTCATCGAGCTATAACTGAGTCACCGATTGGAGTAGAGACTGAGAAGGGCTCTAATAGAATTTCGGGACTGACTCCAAAAATAATAGAAACATAAAGAGTCACAAAAGAGAAGTATCCCTTGGATCTAACAATGCATACACATCAAAATGGAATGCTCGTAACATACTAGTGACCACATTTGGAGAGACCTTCTGCTCCCGATGAGATGAGAGGGCACAAAATCTATTCTGATGTTGACCACCACCTGCATAATGGATTCACCCTGCTCAGTTGAGCATGTTGGTGGAGCTGTTGAACTGGTGGCTTAGTCACGACCTCTACTATGGCCCTTTCTAGCTGAAGGGTAGTCTCCGACCAGATTTCTAGGCTTTCTATACCCGAAACACGCACTTAAACCCGCTAGGCACTCTTCGGTGAGCCTCCTACCACACCTGCCGTAAACTAAAATGTTGGGCTCTCCTGATATGCTCCCCTGACCTCTAGATCTTGATGCTCTACCCCTTTGATCACACCTAGGTCCGGACGGAATACTGGTTGATGATGGCACTGGGGCTAATGACCTCTAGTGGGAATTATAGCAATGTCCTCCACTGGACCTCTACAACTGTTTATAACTCCTTGTCCTGGCCCTCTTTGCCTCTCTCTCCTTCTCCTTCATTTGATTCACCTCTATCTGCTAGGTGTATATGACAAACCTCGAGAAATCTAGGTTGCTATTCAGCATAGCGGTCCTGCACTCCTTGACTAGCGAATCTTCTACTCCATTCACAAACCTGCTCATACGAGCCCTTTGATCTGCAACCATCTCTGGCACATACTTGAACAGCTGAGTAAACTCCAAGGCATACTCTTGGACAGTCCTGTGATGCTTCTTTAAGATGAAGAATTCCACCGCCTTCGCCTTCCTCAACCCTCAAGGGAAGAATCTATCCAAGAAGGCAATCATGAATTCATCCTAACTTATGAGAACAACTCCCACTGCTCTATCATCCTTCCACTGGCAGTACCATATATAAGTAACCCCCTTAAGCTAATAGAGAGCTAAGTACACACTCTCCTCTCCAGTTACCCCATAATCTTGGTGATCTTCTGCACCTCCTCAATAAACTCATGTGGGTCCTCATCCACTTTCGACCCCAGAAACCAAGGTGGATTCATCCTGAGAAAGTCTCGAACCCTAGCCGATGTTGCATTCCTATTCTAAGGAACATGAGTGACTGCCTACTGATTAACCTAAGCAGTCATAGCTTGTGCTAACATCTGAAATATAGCTCTAAACTCGGCATGAGTGACCTGCTCAGGCAAAGGATCTATCAGTGCTACCGGGGCTTGCTGATGCCCATCTCCATTGTCATTCTTATTGTAGTTTCCATTGCCATTCCTTCTTACATTCACTCAGCAAGGAGGCATATTTCTGAAAATGCGTATAGCATGAGTTAGAAGGATAGAGAGATACTTCATCACACGACATAGATTATGAAAGAAGGGAAATTTCCTAAAATGCCTTGTAGCCTCTTCCCCATAGTGTGGCACATTTCACACCCATGGAAACGAATCTACTCAATGCGGCTTTCAAATACCCTATGACACTCTAAACCTTTGCCCTGATACCAAGTTTATCACAACCCGAGGTAGAGCCTCGAATCGAGACACTGAACCTAGAACCACGAGTGACTCCAAGTCGACTCATGGCATGAACATAACAACTAAAGAGCATACATCAAAGAAGAAAATAATACATTAAACATGAATAAGTGGAAGACTGAATAACACAATATATAATGACAATCATAAATGGAGTTAACACCCGATAAAGCTGAAAGTCTACATAATATCTAATAAGCCTCTTAAATTGTCTGATGAGCTGATGAGACAACACCCCAAACTAGCACGCTTAAGTCTAAAACTGAAATAGCATAATCAAACACTAAATTGAATGTCCTCGGAAGATGAGGACTCACCAACAATGAGAACTTAGATGGACTGCAGGGGAAAGATGGACTAACAGCAAAACTGGTCCGATCATGATACATCATAGAGTATCCAGTCAGTACTTGGAAAGTATTGAGTATGTAAGATAAGTAAAACATGCTGAGTAAAATTTAACTAACATCGTGTATATAATATAAATCAATAAACCATAAGAGTAAGGATTGCATGTTGAAATATGAATATAAGACATATATAGTCATAACCTGAGTATCATATTTGAACAGAAGGAGCCAAAGCGAAAAATAGAAATCATAAGACTTGTCATAGCCGAAATCATAAGTAAAAGATAATAAACTTATCATTTGGTCAATCCTAATCTAAAACATATTATCATAAATCATGAGGAAAAATGGGAGACTCGTCATAACAGACACCATCATGAAAAAGCTTACATGATGCCCCAACTATCACACTCAAGTGGGCAGAGCCGTCCAAAATCTTTCCAGAGCTAAGGATGATACAATGATATCGATATAAAGCTAAGGCCCCTTGAGGGCAGGGAAAAATTCTAAAGGGAGTTCCCAATATAAATATATAAGCCTACGATGGCACGTAGTTCTGAGACCAAGGAACCTTGGAACCCCAAGCCAACTCGGTGCTTGACATTACTCCCAAAAACATGCATTGTGCTCCATCATTTTTCAACGAAGTTGCAATCATAATTACATGCATAGTCTGAAATCTGAACTTGGGGAGTCCTGTCTCCAAACATACCATAGGTTGAATTAGGAGTATTGACTCCAAACCATATGGTAAGCTGATCTTATAAAACTGAGCTAAATCATGAAAACATACTTAACTTCTGTGGGCTTGCCCAAATCTTAAAATCATGAATACTTGAAGCAGACTTCATAATTCAAAATCATAGACTTATACATGAGTAATTTATAAACATTCCTTCATGCTAGACATCTGATCATACTTGAAATCACGAATCATAAACTTGACTTTTCATAAAACTTGCATAATAGGGCATTATTTCTAAAAACTTGAAATCATGAATTTATAATCAAATTGTGTATAAAATATACCCATAAATATCACAACATGCTTTGAAATATGGGGGGATTGACCCATAGACATATCGTAGAGAATTTCCTAAAATTGGATAAAATCCTATAAGATAATATACTTGAATTAGAACTTGAACTCATGATCTTGAGGAGAAATTTGAGCATGAGAGTGAATTAAAACACTCATTTCATTTCCCCACATATCTGGATAGATTGATTCTCAAATTATCCTTGAAAGCCCAAGAGAATTGGGAAAGAAATGAGAGAATTTCTTGATTGATCTTCCAAGAGAATTCAAAGCTTTGCATGCATAGGGATCCTAATAACTTGGTATTGGCTAAGCCCTCTTAAAACACTCCTTTCAGGGATTAAAACAACATAGTTTAGGACTTAGGAGCTTAAAAATTACAAAAACACCCTTAGTAATTCAGCAAGAAATTGAGCACTGCTAGTCCCAACGAAAGACCTAAAGAGTCATTGGGTCAAATGAAGACTTGTGGTCCTCACTCATTTTCACTATTGGAAATTCCCATAACTGATCTTCCCCAACCCACGGGCTACTTGATGAGTCGTTATGGCCACGACGACTCATCCCTTCAATTCATTGCCAACACTGCAAAAGTCATCTTTTTTTTCACCCCCTACACACCTGACGGGTCACACAATGACTCATGGGGAGTCATGAAGACTCATCGTCCCATCCGTCAAGCCCTTATGAAAAATCCTCCTTACTCCAACTCTGCACCACTCAACGAGCAACTCAACGACTCGTCGGGTATATGACGGGTCATTCCTTGACCCTTTACCTCTGCAAATCCCTTCTATTATTCCTCTAATGCTTCATGCTTAACGAGTCACTGAATGATCCATCAAGTGACTTAATGGGTCACCTGACGAGTCGTTCTGTGACCTGATACAGATTTTTTCTCTTTTCTCTTCTCAACCCTCAGGTCTGACCTTAGGGACTTTCCGGGTATCATATTACTACAGGATGAAAAGATATTTGTATCATCTTATTAAAGAAAATACATATGTTGACTACTTTCTTGTGGATATAATATAGATATTGAATCTTTTATAGGGAGATCATATCCATAGAATTGTAGGTAGGTATGTTATTCGTATGTTGAAAGAAAAAATAAATGAGTTGAAATTGTATACCATGAAAATTTTTGTTGTTGGTCCAAATAATGTGAAATATAAAATCAATAAACACAAGTTGAGGTTGACGTTTACTAATAGAACAATTGTGAATTAAATAAACGATCCATAATTCGGTATGCATATTTTCAATCCACGACCTTATAAGTAGTTGATTGACCAACTTGATGTTGACGAGAATGGCTTATCTAGTAATTAATATAATTTATTTTTGTTTATATTGATTTGTTTTAACAAACTAATGAATATTTCTCATTTATTCATTTGGTAATTTTGCAAATCTAAGTTATATTTTTATCCGTATTTTTTAATAATTTATTTTATAAATATTATCTGCGCATCATGCAGGTAATAATACTAGTCTACCAATAAAAGCCACACAATTTCCCTTAACACAAGTCATATTTCAACTCTACTTTATTAATTAATGATAAGATTTTGTGTGATAATCATTTAAATTAAGCGCTGTTTATTCACCTAAATATTTGGATTAAGTTTGGGCTGGTTAAAATGTGTTGAAGTAATAAATGGTTATTGTCCAATTCCGCCTAAAATTAAGAAAGGCTAAGATGGATTGGGTTAAAATGAACTAAATAATGGGTCATAGGCAAATCCTCTCAACTTGACTCCATTTTTATAATTTTTAAACTTATATTTTATGATTTAATCTAATATAAAAAAGACCTATAAAATAAAGAAGTTTCCATTTTAATTTTACAATTCCCTATGT